>JZKD02S1518300.1:480051-506613 GCA_000966675.3 Picea glauca | reverse complement strand
GGGTTAAGTAACCTAAAAATGGGTTAAGTGACCTAGAAGATGAAAGTATAAATAAGAAGCTAGGATCTCTTGTAAAATGTACATTTGGTGAGAATCCTTGTGGATCAATGGAGAGGTTCTTGTGAATATCTTTTGGAGTATTGATGGAGAGCTTCTTGTGAGAGAATCTTATTGGTGTGGATCTCTTGATCATGATTGAAGATCTATTCTAAGGAAGAGAGCAAGAGGAGGATCTCATGGACGCATCAAAGTTTTGGAAATGTCAGAGATCTTGACGGATAAAGTCTCGGATTCACAGAAAACCCTATTTTTGGATGCCCATGCGGGCTGTCTGTGTATAGGGTGCGTGTACACATGGGCTGGTTGTGTATAGGGTGAGTGTACACACGGGTTGACTGTGTACAGGGAGAGTGGACTGAATAACCTCATGGATATTTGTGTTTGAGTTGGTGCCAAGCTCTTGGATGATGAGGCAGGTTCCAGATCTGCATTCTATGGCCTCAGATCTATCACTAAGACACTGGTATGGTTACATTATTGTCTTTATAGATGCTACTGTTTGATATGTTGTGAATTCTTAGGGAATTCTTGGTATGGATTCTATGATGTGGATCAGTTTGGTTGATTTGGTTGATGAAGTGAGCAGCACTCTTGTGATTCAGTAGTGACATGATTTCTATGGTATACTAGTTATTTATACATGAATGAGATAGCATTCATATTGATTTGTTGTGGAGCATGAGAAAGCTATTGGAGAGCTTGGATGTGTTGTGACTGGTTGTGGGTCAGTTTGGACAGTGGAAGACAGAAGACAAAGTGATTTCAGGTTGCAGAGGATCTGAGCATGTGAAGCAAAGCAAAACCCTAGTTTCTCAAGAGCATACGCTTGTTACATTATACACTGGTCGCGTTCACATGTGGGTTGTAGTGAGCTAGGATGCGTGCACACACGGGCTGCACTAGTGACAGGTCGCGTACCTATTGATAGATTGATATATGTTGAGGATTGTTGCCTCATCTCAGTTGGTGCTGAGAATGTAAGCTGAGTCTTGCCTATAGAGATGGTGCTCTTGTAGAGTTGTACTCTATTCAGTTGTTGTTGATAAACCCAAGGATTGTAGTCCGTAATAAAAAGAAAATTGCACATACATCTTGTGTTCTTTGTGTCCATTGTGATGATGACTTGTTGATGATATATTTCTGATATGTGCCTACATCTAACTGGTTATAAATGATAGCAGTGGTTAATGAATAAATGTTGAATGCTAATTGATGAGTTTTAGTGAAAGAGGGAAGTTTTGGGAAAAAGAGCCCCACACTCATTCACCCCCTCTAAGTGTGGTAGGTGTGTCCAACATGCACTGTCTACATATTTCTAACATCAGTCGTAGGACCTCTACATGGTCCTTCAATAGACTATAGATTGTCCAATCGTCTAGATATACTTCTAGAAACTGGTGGATAAACTCTTTAAATGAAACTATGACTACTCTGGAGAATATTGCTAGTGCATTCTTCAATCCAAACGGCATGACTGTATATTGGTAGGATCCCCATTCTATGGAAAAGGTGGTCTTATATCTATCTTCTGGTGTTATCTTTATCTGATGGTATCCTGAGAATCCATCAGTGAATGGATAAGCTTCTTGTCCTCCTACATTCTCCAAGACTTCATCTGTGAATGGGGTAGGGAACGGGTCATGTAGGCACGCATCATTAAACTTCCTCAAGTCGACACATATTATTATCCCCCCTTGTTTCTTATCCTAAACTAACATCGGGCTTATCCATTTGTATTCTTCTACAGGGTCTATGATTCCAGCTTCCAACATCCTATCATTCTCATTTTTGACTTTTTGCTTATATATCGGGTTTAGTCTATACGGTATTGTCTGATAGGTATTGCCTCAAATCTGAGCGGTATCTTCATTTCACCTAGCTATCCTTCTATGCCTTTCATTTTTGTGAATGTTGTTGGGAACAGGTCATTGTATTCGCGCAGTAACTATGTTATACTTTCCATTTTTTGCTCATTCCAATAGTCTCCAATGTTGGACATTTTGGGATTCTCAATTGTCCCAATATTTACTTTCTTCACTTTGATCAACGCATCAATTACTTTTGATTCCATAGGTGGGCCTTCCACTTATCCCTCGCCTTCACCTTCCTCAATATGAATATCGTGCGGGTGATCTTCATCTGGTGCTTCTTCCTACACATGGTTGCATGACAGTAGTCCTTTCACTCTCTGTTTGTTTTCTTGTTGTTCTTCTGTTATGAGTTCAAATTTTGGTTCCTTAATGAATATCACCCCTCATATTTGTTTATGTGTTGTGTCTATGTTGGGGTTCTCATGCTCAAATGAGAAAGTGACTGTAAATTTCTG
The DNA here is from genome assembly GCA_000966675.3 of Picea glauca. NCBI lineage: Eukaryota > Viridiplantae > Streptophyta > Pinopsida > Pinales > Pinaceae > Picea > Picea glauca. The sequence goes on along the minus strand of JZKD02S1518300.1, from coordinate 504,227 downwards.
TTGTAATATTATCCAGCTCGTAGTTCCTCTGCGCAGTTCTTGGTCTGTATAGCAGTTTGTTGGGATGCCTTCTAATGTGTGCATGAAATGGTGAGGCCATTCCTCCGATGGTGTCATTTTCCATGGTGCTCTGCACTTCTCCAAGTGTTATGTTGGTGCCCCCTATCCATCATATTTATGCATCTGGTTGCTTCCTCGTGATGCGCCAAACCTAATGCGCAGTAACCGCTTACATTGATACCAGTCCTTGACTGTTTCTTTGTGCACACCCCACCATCTCGCAGGTGTTTCCTTGAGTGTTATATCTAGGGCTAAGAGCCTCTAATTTTCTAACACTTCATGTTCATACCATGTTAATAATGTTTCTAGGTCGTTCACCCCATGGAAGCTAGGAGGATCCCTTACCTCCGTACCTACCCATCTTACCGTGCGGTCTATTCTTGTGCATCTTCTTGTGGAGACTTTGTGTAACCTCTGTTGCCAATTTTCTAAGCTCGTATATGAGTCTAACTCATATGAGGTGATGCTAAACCAACTGAGTACCCCATATGCAGTTGGGTTTACATAATATTCATCTCACGCAATTTTCCTGTACAACTGATTAATTTCCTCCAAGTCCAAGCAAGTAGGATCTACGAACCTTTCCCCTTCTGATGGGTCCAATGGTGCAATGACTTTGTATTCTCCTGACTCGAAGGTCATCTTTCGCATATTTAAGTTGATTATGAATTGTTTATCAAATTCCCAATCCAAGACAAGCAATGTTGGATAAGGTGTTGTTCCATCCACTATCTCAATTACTTCGAAGTCAGCTTTAGTCTGCACTCCATCGAGGTCTAGTGTCACTCCTTTTAGTCTTCCAATTGGGAGAACTCTGTGTTGATTTTCTATTTTTAGCTGAAATGGTGAATATCCTAATGTGGGTTCTCCCATACATTGCCATGTCCTCTTGGGTAATACATTGACTTCAGATCCTAAATCCAATGTAATATCTCCCATGTTGAAATCTCCAATGTTAACGTTCAGCCTGAATTCTCTACTTGTTATTTTCCTTGTATGTATATGGTTGATTGTTTTCTGCTCTATCCTACCTTTTTCTTCTATGCTACATCTTTCTAGCATATTTTTTAATACTTTAATAGAGGATGGATCATTTATTAGTTTTACACATGATTGCAAAAATCCTTTAATCGTTCTTACTTGTCCCAGGGGTTGTGTTTCTTTGGTGTGATTTAATGATGGAGACATCTCATAATATGTTATATCCTTACTATGTTGTGTGGTTGATGTCGATTGTTGTCACAGGGGTAGACCCAAGGATAAATGCTACAACAGAGCACCAAAAAAACCCTAACTACTGGCCCTCTCGGCAACACCTACGAAGCAGATGAAGTCTCACCCGAGGTAGAGGCAGGGGTGGTTGCAGGACTCAGGTGTCTGCAACCTTAGCTGGGACACAGATCTATGATTATAATACTTGATAGAGCACTTAGCACCGTTAATTCATCATTATATAACAAATATCTACTCCGCAGAGAGAACAGAGCATCGCAGCATTCACCAATATCTAATGTATCTAAGCACTTAACATAAATAAATGGATCAGATCTAGCAGATTCACCTATATCAGATCTAGCCTCCAGATTCATCATAAGCACAAAGAATAAACATTTATATCTATCTATATCAAATAACTTAGAAAGTAAAGACATAAACACATCAGAACATCGCACAGAGAAGAATAACACAGTATTTACGTGGTTCACCCCCACCTTGGGGCTACGTCCACCAACTCTTCTTCTTGATTAGCTTCAATCAGTCATCTACATGCACATAGCCACAAAATCCCTACTCTGTGTAGGAAAATATATCTGTGCGCACCTTTCCATATTCTCCCTCCCCGAGATAGGTCTAGCACAAAGCCTTTCACAGTTTGTTACAACCACTTGCACTTAGCTCTACAAGTTTCTCATAATATGTGCAGATCATCTATAAACCATACTTGCACTTAGCACTTAGATTATCGGCCTCTCTACTTATGTCACCTACCTACTTATTTATACTTTACAAAATAGGCCTAAGCATGGGTAAACCCATGGGCCGACATCCCATGATTGTTACATAATCCCAAATCCACTAAAGGACCCAAAAGGGGCCGATATCCCGCGATCTCTCCTTCATCTTGTGCTATGTCTTTGACAGGCTGTCGAAGTCCCAAAATAGGTTAAACTTGACCCAGGATCTCCCAAAACTTGGTCAAGGGCCAACATCGACGTAATGTCTAGCTTCAGGAATTCTTGTCTGGCTTGCTTGAATATCTCCTTCTTGTTTTGCACATCAAAATGCTTCCTTGGTTTGGCATTCTTTTTCACCCATTGATGTTGTGCGAGCTCTTTTCATACTGTGTCATTTCCTATTTTATCTCCTCCGTGTGTAACTATGTTGATGTTTCTTCCTTCATCCCTCACTTCTGCTGAAATCCAATGAACATTCTGATTGTTTTGATTTCTCTTCTTCTGGATCTTCCCTAATAGCGTCGGGCATTCATTTGTGTCATTATCTGATGCGCGACAATACATACAGGTCATTGGTGGGAGTGTACATTCCCATGTGTAGTGTCCTAGTTGTTGACAATTATGACATACCATTGATCCTTTACCTCTCCCAAAGCCTCCTCTTGCTCTTCATCCACCTCTGTAGCCATATCGATACCCTCGTGGCGCATTATACTGAGGTGTTTGGTTATACTGCGCAGTATTATAGTGTGGTTGTGCGGTGTTATACTGCAGCTGCACAGTGTTGTAAGGTTGTTACGCATAGTTGTACAGGGCTAGTACTTGATTAAACTGAGGTGCATCTTGCCCGGTCATCATTTCTGCCTACACCTTGTATGCATCTAATGTTTTTTCCCTCATCAAATCCATGGTTCTACAGTCCTTGTCATTGTGGCCTACTGACTTGCAAAAGTTGCAATACGAGCTCTTTGGTACTATATGGTACTTATGCATCATTGGGCAGTGGTATGGGTCGTGGCCATGTTTCTTACAGATTTCGCACCATAGTCCTCTTGTTGGTAATGGATTTTTCATTCATGTTTCCATGTACTACACAAATGTTGGACATTCATTTTTGTGGTGTCCTTCTATCCTACATGTGGTACACAAAACTAATTCTCTTTTGTACTTGTTCTTTTTTTGGTTTAGATGGAATGTTAAGTTATTAAGATCTTCCTTCATCTCCTCAATGGTTGGATTTGTCTTCTGATATTGGTTTTCTTCTAGTCACAGGGCTTCCTGGAGAGCCTCTTCCTGTGTCTGAAAATTTTGTTGTTGCAGTGGATACTTCAAGTGTGGTAACAATGAATTGACAAAAAGATGCATGTGTTGCATATCTATCATGATATATTTTAGCTTTCCCTTTAGTCGTTTGAATCTCTAGTCAATATTGCATAAAAATTCTCTTAGTTTCTGTCTGATCTATATCATCTCGTTCATTTATTGATCCTCTGAACTTGGCTTCTAGAAATCATTTATCAACAACTTCTTAATATCTCCAATCGTTTTGGTTGTCCCTGGTGGATTTTTTATAGCTAGACTCGTATACCAATCCAATGCATGATCTCTTAATGTGATAGCTAACTATGCAAGCTTAGTGTCCTCGTTTGTTATATGTTTTTCTTCCCAAAAAATTTCACAGATAAACAGGTGCTTCTCTGGGTCCTATGATGCTTCTCCTTTGAATTATGGTAACTTGATGATGGGATCATGTCCTACCATCTTAAATGTTGAATTACTACCTCCGCACGGTGTAGATACTTGACTACTACTTCCTGAACTAGCTCCCCCAGTTGTTGTTCCTTGTGTATATGTACTTCTTTCTATCTTCCTTCTCCCCAAATTTGGTTGTTGAAATGGTGGTGTTCTCCTTGGTGTATTAGTCGCACATGGGTTTATGGGTTCCACACTGACACTGATATGGATAGGAGTGTTTCCTTCTACTTTTTCTCTTGGACCTCTCATATTCCTCTCATATGTCGCGTGTATGATTGTCTCAATCTAATCCACAGCCCGGAGGTCCTCTACCTTCTCTTCATCACTTGCCAAGCCTTCCTTCATGGCTACGGCTCTCTTCTTAGTGTTCACCTTATATTGGTAGGGTACTCCACTGTGCATCTTTCCAATTGTCACCATGAACCGCTTGATTTGGTTGTCATCCATAATAATTGTGCCCAAGGCCTCATCCTTCTTTCGTTTATCCCCTTATCCTTCAATTTATCTTTTTCCTATCAGTGCTTCCCCTCTTCCCCCATGCACGTAGGGAAGTTTAGTTGTCTGACTCAATTGTCATTAGATATTTATTATATAGAAATATCTTAATGGAAGTATATAATGATCTGATGTACCTACCTTGAGGTCCCTTCAAGAATTATTTATCAACTATGTTGTACGACTTTGTTGTATCTTCTGTAAACTCTGTGATAAATCAGGCAACAATGTTGTCTAGCCAAAAATCTATTGCACGTGTAAACTTATTATCAACTCATTGTAGCTACACGATCTCTTCAGGATTCCATTCTGGTTGTCTGATTCGATTCATAGGATGGTTGTCTTTCAATATTTTGATCCACTCCTGTAATATGTGTGAGAAATCATAGAAAAATACTTCATGCAAGTCGATGAATGCATACTTGTCCAGATATTTGCGCAGTGTTAACTTCAGGTTTTTGTTATCTTTCTGTGCAAACTCTAGCTCCTTTTTCTTCAACTAGCTCTCTATCTCTGCCTTCGTGGGATTCCATGGTCTCAACATCCCCTTTTAGATTCACATTCTCTCACCTTCTTGTCGTCTGATCCCGTATTCTTTTAACGATTCTTAAACAGATATCATATCCTCAATCCCATTCTCTTCCAATCAACCGGTAATAGAACCATTTGTTGGCTTTTCCTTTTTGTCTATATAGTATTCTTCTACTAGTCTTGAGGATTCCTTATGGCTTATTCAGTTTCTCTTTGACCCTTACAGTTTGACCCTGGTTCAGAACTAAGAATCTTCCCAACAAAATCCCTTAAAGACTGTCGACCCCTCTAGTAAGTCAGAAGGAAACGCAGTACACAGAGTGCACTGGGCAGTCTCACCCGAGATATCTCTATGGGTGGCTGCAATACTCAGGTGTTTGCAACCTGAGATTGAGCAAGATCTTTTTTTATGCATCATAACCTTTATTTATTCCATTTAACATCTTGTTGTAACATTTATTCTATGCATGCATGTAAAATACCAGTTCTACGTAGTTACTTCATTCATTCAACATTCATCAACTAATCAGACACAATGACACATTCATACAGTCACATAACACAGTGTTACCATGGTTCACCCCCTCTTGGGCTACATCCACAAAGATTTAGCTCTCGAGCTTTTATTATAGTTTAGAAAGATATAACATCGCGCGTGGTTACAGTCTTAGTTCATCCTCTCTCCCACAGGCTCCTCGATCCCTGCAAGGATGACTAGATCGCACCAGGATCCTCAACCTATGATCTAACCCTCAGGATTGAGTCATTCATGCCTTCTCTAGCTCACCATATTAATGACTCATACATTCCTTACAATTCTCTTCCTCTTTGTCCCCCTATCTTTCTCCTAAGTACTACTTATTTATATCCTCATCTCACCAGCCATTACAATGCATTACAAAAAAACTAACCCTAGCATCATTGGTTCTTCCATGCATGCGTGTGTGCTACTCTTCCTTCCAACTATATTTTTCCTCTTGCATGCTTATTTTCCAAAAATAACATTTCTTTCTGATTCATCCTGCATCCAACATCTCGATGACCATAGAGCTCACAAAATGGGCAAGGGTTGTTCTTCCATGTATGGGTGGTATATCTATGCTTGGTTTGATTATATTTATGGTGGGAACTATGAGTTCCCTCATATGTACAAGCATTTCCCCCATGCCATGGGCACTGATAGTAGGTGTTTCTCTTCTTACTCCTTATGTTTGGTGGATGGACAATATAACTAGGAGAGGGGGCTCAAGTTTGTCGTAACTGGGAAGAAGAGGATGGGGTTATATATGGTAGGTTTTGTGGTCCTTCCATGGTGGTTGATGGTTGGAGAGACAATTCCTAAAGAAGAAGGGATACTATATGGGTGGATTTCTCTAGATAGTGGTGCCTAGAAAGGTGGACCTAAGAAAAGCTAATCCTAAAACAGTGCCACTCACTGGTGTGTGTGTTGGTTTTACTGATGTGTCAGCCAAATTGGGGACACCTCTCAAGATTGGGGGGAGGTTTTCAGATTTCTAGAATGATGGAAATGTTGTGGTTCCCTTATGGTTATGTACTATATGTATATGTGTGCAAGTGGTAGTGAGAAGAATAAACGAACAAGTGCTTTGGTAAATGTAGATTGTCTCAACATTGTTTTGAAATTTATATGTAATCAATCAATGGTAATCATACATAAACAATTAATGATGTAAGATGGTTTTGGGTTTTACCCACATGGGGGAATAAAATAAAATGCATGTGTCCTAATAGACCTATTGTATTTCCTCTCAAAATGCACTAGGTCTTCCAAAATCACTCAACAATGAAGAATGAATCCATCAAAAGAGGAGCTATTAAAGGTATGAATAATCAGTTATAATGAGGGGTGAAGGGTGCATATCCCGAAAGGACTAGCGATATTTCCCAACAATCGTTCAAAATCTGATTAAGGTGTGATTGCATCCCACAACCACCATCTGGGTAGATACAACCTAGAATTGGCCACTAAGTTACCTCAATCAAGCACGACATTTAGATTTTCAGCCTCAGAAATCGGTCACATGCTAGATGTTTTCTAATGGTTGGGTGACCCAAGGAGGCACACATAAAACAACTGGACCTTGGCCTTCGACCCTTCATAGGTGTCTCTCCTCCTTATAGTGTATGAATGCTTGATTGGGAGGTGTTGGCGATGGAAGTCACTCCTGGATTGCGGCAGGAGCAGAGCCCGACGCCCATTAGTTTATGTCATGATTTGTTTAATGAGGTGATCAGATGAAGGTTAACTCAAATGATGTGGTCTTAACTCCGGAACTAGACCAGGCATGCATGGGCAAGTGAGGTCTTAGGTAACTTCAGACTGTGAATTGTAGTAAGCGTGAGTAGGGGGAAGACTTGTATCAGAGAGATGCAAAGGTCTGTCATGAACATCAGGTTCCTAACAGACTGTGGAAGAAGACATCTAAACACAAGATCCTCCTACGTTCAAACGCAGAAAACCAGAGAAAACAATAATGCCACAATAAATCCTTTATAACAACGGAATTTCCATAATTCGTGTGAATCAATCGATCACGAACTCTCTTAGCATAAGATGAAAACTTAGATGGAGTAAGAAGATTGTCTGTTATAAAATAAGAAATCTCATATACAGATGCATGACCAGAAAGCTAGAATGTCTGCTAAAACTTTACAATCGGGAGTTGCGCTCTACCATCGATGGATTACAAAATACAAAGACTGAGTCTATATACTCATCAAAATTCGCCTATCAGAGGCATGTTTAGTCATCCAAGGTGTGGTGTCCCTTCATCCGAATTCGGATGGATAACTTTCGTCAAACGCCGCCTTAACTGCGCATGGCTCCTGCAGGGGAGATAGTTGCAACATTAAAGGCCAACATGGTGTGCGCAGACTTTCTATGGTCAGATGAGGACCAGCCATGACCCTTTGGAGAAAATCAGTGTATAGGACCGTCTCGGGCAGACTGTCTGTCGGAACCCCCATACCTTGCATTCAATAAGTGAGCTGAGGTTTCAACTACCTCTGTTCAGCTTCATTTAATTCTTTAGCGAGGACCAGGATCGAAGTCGGGCTAAACTGGTCTTGGAGGACGCGGTATTCCCTTCTGTGGCAAAACCCGACGCTTTGGCACCTTCGCATAACTCTCTTCCTTTCTCAAGTGACCGCAGGCCCCACTTTCGGTGCTATCGGGGTTCAGGGTTTCAAGATGTGGAACAACATGAAACTCTCACCCCTCGAACTTCCAAATGTCAAAACGTTGACGTGACTAAATATCGTGCCACGCATCCTCTGGATGGACGGCTGCTATTCTCCCCTGCACACTATGGGTGTGATCTATTGTGTTAACTTCGGTGCAACTTCCTTATTCATGATTTCCTGCCAACCGTTGATCTGCTTATATGGATGGATCTGGACCGTTGACACTATAATCCTGCCCGCTAGCTTGATTTTAAGTCCGAAAAGGACTTTTTCTGTGTGTTGTGCTTGGGCGCTCCTCGTGCAACCTGCAGACCTGGATATCCTGATGCCAAAGACAAGAATTGTCGCTAACATATAAGCTCTATGGGGGATAGAGTCGTCCATGTGATGCTCTAAGAACTCATTCTGCAGTTTCAGTGCCTTGTTGTTGGGCTATGAGTCATTTACTGAGCCGAAAATATACAAACAGAAAATGAACAAAGAACTAACAGACAATATTTACAAACAAAGGAGTCGTCTAAGGCTCAAGCATAACATTTCTTCAGAAAATGCCCATTCACTGGGTTGTTGAAAACCTCTTCACCCTCCAAATCGTGCAACTGGTACATGTTATTTGAGAAAACTTCAGAGATTTTGAAGGGGTCGATCCATAGGGCATCAAACTTGCTATGTTTGCCTTTATCCTGTCTAGGTGCATCCCACTTAAGTACCAAATCCCCAATCTCGAACTCCTTCTTCCTAACCTTCTTCTCAAAAGACGGTTTGACCCATTTCTAATGACTATGAGTTGTGTCTCTCACATGTTCCCTGATCTATTGTACTTCTACTATCTGATGAATCCTTCTGATCATATGATCCGTCTCTCCTTCATAATCTTGAAAGAACTTTGCCACAGGTAAGGCGAGTTGAGTAGGGAAGACAGCCTCTATTCCATAAACAAGTTGGAAAGGTGAGATGCCCAGGGACTTTTTTGTTGTCACCCAGTCGGCCCATAGAGAAAATTTGAGCTTTGAATCCCAGGCTCTTTTATTGTCTTCCAATAATTTTTTAATGAGCTTGATCAGACTTTTATTGGAAGACTCTGCCAGTCCATTTCCTTGAGGATAATAGGAAGTAGAGTGGATCAGTGAAATCTCAAACTGTTCACAGAACTTAACCAAAGGCTCAGACCTAAAAGAGGCAGCATTGTCGATGACGATTTTACTGGGACAGCCAAATCTTGCTATGATATCCTCTAGGAAGCTGATGATTACTTTGTGAGAATTGCTCCTGGTAGGGGTAGCTTCTATCCATTTGGTGAAATAGTCTGTCGTTTTCAGGATCCACCTGTGTTGACCACTTGAGGGAGGATGAATTTCTCCAATGAAGTCCAACCCCCACTGCTAAAAAGGTGTTGTAGCTACTATGGGCTTTAATGGCAGTGGTTTGAGCTGTTGTTTTCCTGAGAACTTTTGGCATTTGATGCAAACTCTGATTTCCCTACAGACATCAGCGAATAAAGTAGGCCAGTAATATCCAACCCTGAGGATATTATGAGCTGTGGTCTTCCAGAAATGATGCCCCCCGCAAAGGCCGTTATGGAAATCAATTATAACCTTCTGGGCTTCTTGCGGGTCCAGGCATATTAAGAGAACCCCTAGAGGGTCTTTCCAGTACAAGGCTTGGTCAATGAGGCAATACCTGACCACCTTGAGCTTTAGAGCTCTCGCCTTGCTTTTTCCAATTCCATCAGGAGGCTTAAATTCTCATAAAAAATACAAGATATCCTTGTACCAGGTGCAGGCTACTAGTGGTAAGGCATCCTGAGAATTCTTATTGGCTGACTCAACTTGCAGATTTTCTGAACAGGCGTTGATGAAGCTAATCCCCAAGGCTCTGCAATTGGATTCAGCCAGCAGCTTGGCTAAACCCTGCCCCTTTATCAACTTAGTGGGCTTAATCTCTAGATCAAACTCTAGGATCCTTGCAATCCACTTACCTCTTATCCCATCTATGTCGGGTTGTACAAGTATGTCCTTCACAGAGGCCGAAGGAACGTATCCGATTACCTTTGAGTGCAAGACATAGACTCTGAAAGCTTTGAGAGCTTTCACTAAGGCATAGGCCTGCTTCTCCATGATTTCATACATGATCTCTGCATCCCTTAATGCCCTGCTGAAGAAAGCAATGGGTTGCTCCCGTCCTTCCTCATTTTTCTGCAATAACACTGCTGCTACCGTATCGAAGGAAGAAAAAGAGAAAACTAGGAAGGGTTTGGAATAATTAGGACTAATCAGCACAGGTGCTTCAGTTATTGCCCTTTTTATTTGGACAAAATATTCCCTGGGTTCAGCGGTCCATTTCACTTCATTGCCCTTCCTGAGCATGGTTGTGATGTGTTTCTCCAACTCAGCAAAATTTGAGACGAATCTTCTTCAAGAAATTAATATTCCCCAAAAAGGCCTGAACTTCCTTCTTGGATCTAGGAGGTGACAGGGTTTGAATTGCCTCTACCCTGCTAGGATCGATCCTCACTCCCTCTGTTGATACTATATGGCCTAGCAGCTTTCCCTCCATCATAGCGAACAAGGATTTCTTGGGATTTAGGGAGAGACCAAACCTCCGGCACTTCAAGAAAAATTTCCTCAAGTGGAAATGATGCTTCTTGTCTGACCTGGAGAAGACTGTGATGTCATCTAGATAGATTACCACAAACTGGTCCTTCTCCCCGATGAAGGCTATGTCCATGGCTCGCTGAAATGTTTCTCCTACATTCATCAGTCCAAAAGGAATTTTGGCATACATGAATGTGCCCCAAGGATTGGTGAAGGTTGTCTTTTCCCTTTCCTCAGGCATGACTGATATCTGATTATAACCAGAAAATTCGTCAATCATGGATATCCTAGATGCACCTGTTACCCTTTGCAATATGTGTTCCATGTTGGGCAGGGGATAATTGTCTTTCCTTGAGCTCCAGTTCAGGTTCCTGAAATCAACACAAAGTCTGATTTCTCCACTTTTCTTCCTTACTGGGACCAAATTGTCCACCCATTCAGAATATCTCAAGGGGATGATTATCTGGGCCTCTAGCAACTATTTTACTTCTTTCTCCATGACAGGAAGCAACATGGGATTTATCTGTCTCAGCTTCTGCCTGAACGGTTTAGCCTCTTCTTTCAGTGGGATCTTATGCTCAATGACAGATGTGTCATAAGTCTTGAGGTCTTTGTATGTCCATGCAAACACATCAGCAAACTCTTTCAACAACTCATTATATTCGGCCCTCTGTTCTCTGGTCAAACTACTTGATAATTTGACAAACCTAGGTTCCTCCTGTGTGCCAATGTTGCATTCGATTGTATTAGCATATTCATTTGAAACCTTACCCTTTACAGCCACATCATTCCCATCGAAAAGACTTTCTAAAGGGACTAGTCCCCTCGGAATGTGATTGCTAGGCAGCTGAATAATCTGGTGATTGGCAATTTTATTTAAAAACACCTCAGGGTTAGGGGCACCTTCTGGGTCAGGATCCTGATCAATGTGCAATGTAGAAAATTCATCAACAGATTGGAGAAATTTGTTGATTTCCAAGTCATCTTCAAATTACTTCCAATGCTTGACGTTATCTGGTACAGAGGGCCTATATCTTATTTCAACATCATATTTGACCATAAGCGGCAGAGGAACCTTGAGAAAACTAGTTGAGACAGCCAAAGAGTCGGCTGAAGTATTCTCCCCCCTCGGAATGAAAGAAATGTTAAAGGCCAAGAAGAAATTGTCAATCAGGTCCCATACCTCATTTCTGTAATTCCTAAGCCGGGGATGGTTAGCACGATAAGCATTTATGACTTGCTGGATGATCATCTCAGCATCTCCAAATATTGTTATTTCTTTAATTCCCATTTCCTTTGTGGCCCTCATACCTAGAACAAGAGCTTCATACTCTACCACATTGTTGGTGGTTTCGAATTCCAACTTGTATGACAGGGATATGGCCTCTTGACAAGGTGATACGAGAACCACCCCAGCGCCAGCGCCTTCGCTAGAAGAATCTCCGTCGAAAAACATCTTCCAAACAGAGGTGGTTGGAGGAGGTATCTCCTGATTAAGATTGGGTTGTTTTCTGATCTGTAAGGGGACCTCCAAAGTTTCAGTGTTCTGCAATAAACTAGACACTAAATCGGTGTCAAGTGCAAAGATGGGGTGATTAGTGGGATTTGCTTCATCACTGACAATATAGGCTAGCTGGGATTCTCTATACAACCTCCTGTGTTCCCCTCCAAAGACCGGAATGGTGGCATATGTGAGATCCATCTGTAACGTTCCTCCAAGTCTTTTAATCCAAGACCTTGACAACAGCATGCCAAACTTGGGGGGAACGTCGGCTACCACAATGTCCATGACCACACTCTTCATGGGTAGCTGAAACAAAGAAACCACCAGGTCATTGATGACTCCCAGACTTTGCACTCTCCTCGAATCAAAAGAGTACAAATCATGATAGGCCTTGGTCACTTCTAGTCCCATTTCTTCCATGACTATCTTGGGCATAAGGTTATGGGAAGCTCCTAAATCCATGAGGCAATTATGCAACACTTTATCATGTATGTTTAGGGAGGTGAAGAAGGGAGGGGATGAATCATCTATGTCTTCTACCATGGGACCTAGGATGACGGCTGGATTCTCATCTTGAAGGTTCAGTAAGTCAGAGGGAGGCTGAGGGGACTCAGATTGTAGCAGCTTGGAGAGGGACCTTTTAAAGTCTTCATTTTTAACTAGCTCAGAGATGGGGACAGGAATCCTAATCTTTTGAATTTCATGCTCAAAATTAAAGGAGGAAATAGGCTTAGGAGCTTCCCTTACCTCAGCGACAGGTTCTTTGCCTGCTGGCAAAGCACTCTGAGTTCTCTTTTCTTTAGTTGTAGTTGTTGCAGTTTTAGTAGGCCTATCTGCTATGAGGGGCTGGTCTTGGCTGTCAAAGTCTCCTTCTTTCTTTCTTGACCTGAGATTGTATCTGTTAGAGGTGTGATCGGCCCTTTCTCCCTTTCCTAACTCATGGATCTGAATTTTCATCAGGGATTTTTCATATGCAGACTAAGTCAAATGGGGAAAAGGAGGAGCTTCTTCAACACAATGAATTTCAGGGTTGAATTCGTCTATCTCCTCCCCTTCCTCATGAGTAACCAGGTTATTTTGGAGAGGGGTTTGAATCCCTTGATCCTCTCTGTCTTTTCCCCTTTGTTCCCTTGGGAAGGCCTATGGTCAATTGTTATTAGGTCTCCTGAAACCTCTATTATCATCATTCTGGGGATTTCTGTACATGGGCTTCCCTTCTAACTCCCACCTTTCCATCCTGGTAGAAAGTGATTTTAGTGCTCTAGTTGTCTCATATGTCTGATGGGGCATGGGAGAGGAACTGGATGGGGAGGCTTCAGGCCTTTTCTTAGATATGTTTCTATCAGCAACGTTCCTAAGCTGGTCAACAGCCAATATGTTATATTCTACTTCCACGGTTTCATCCTGCATGTGGGTCAGGGTAGTGGCTCTTCTCTCCCTCAGTAGTAGGCAGAAATTAGGATCAAAAGCACTAGCATAAGTGATCTTAGCCGAGGCTTCTGAGTCCTTTACCTCAGTGGGAATTTTATTATACATTTTATTGAATCTCTTGGAGAAATCAGAGACAGACTCTCCTTCTTTTCTCTTCAAAGATCCAAACTCTGTCATATAATACATGAAATCTTTCTTATCTCCCCACTGTCTCAAAAAGGCATTATCTAAAGCTTCGATCCCATCAATAGATCCAGGGGGAAGGGCCTTGAACCATTTTCTAGTTTCGCCTTGGAGGCTATGAACAAAAATCCTCATCCATACGACTGCATGCATGATGACATTATCATCTGTGAAACTGTAAAAGGATTCTAGGTGTTCATTTGTCGTTATGTCCCCCTCACCCGTAAACTTGGGTAGTTGCTTGAGGTAACCATCTGTCAAAAGGGCATTGAGGGGTTGAGGTAACAGAAGGGGAGCATACCTAGCGGCTATAATAGCCTCCATTCTGTTCATAGGGGGATTAGCACCAGCCATAGGAATATTAGGTGGAGGAGAAATCGGAGGAGGAGTTCGCAAAGGGGCTGGTGGGAATGAGTCTCGAAGTGGAGTGGGAAACAAGAGAGGATTTAAGGAGAAGGATAACGAGCTCAAGTCAGGAGGTGCTCCTCTTCGTGCAGGAGTGGGTAAATCTTATGTAGTCTCAGGTCTACGCCAATGAAAAGCTTCAGAGGAGAGGGGAGTGACAAGGATTTCTCCCTCCAATCGCAAACCAGGAGAGGAAAAGTCAGCAGAAACAATCCCAAAATTCAGGAAATGGGAAACCTCTGAAGGAGGTCTATTAAGAAACTGAGGAGGAGAAAATGGATTTCTTACAGAAGGAGATGGTGGATTACCTGTTTCGGCGGTGGGAGCTTCTTCTTCAGGGGCCTTTCCTTTTCTGAGAACCACCTCTGGATCAGTTTCAGGTGTAGCCAGGGGCAGCTGTGGATGAGACCGTGTGTGTATACCTCTTAAAGCCGCAATTAACACGACGGGTTCACCACAGTGGATTCGTCACAATGGAGTCGCCAGGTGCACAGCAGCAATCTTTAAAAGGCTCTGATACCTGATGCACCTTTAGAATCAGAGGCTCAATGTCATTCAATCCTGGGGAAAATATTCAACTTCATCCCCGACAACGGTGCCAGAAATGTTGGCAACGGAAGTCACTCCTGGATTGCGGCAGGAGCAAAGCCCGACGCCCATCAGTTTATGTCACGATTTGTTTAATGAGGTGATCATATGGAGGTTAACTCAAATGATGTGGTCTTAACTTCAGAACTAGGCCAAGCATGCATGGGCAAGTGAGGTCTTAGGTAACTTCAGACAGTGAGTTGTAGTAAGGGTGAGTAGGGGGAAGACTTGTATCAGAGAGATGCAAAGGTTTGTCATGAACATCAGGTTCCTAACAGACTATGGAAGAAGACATCTAAACACAAGATCCTCCTACGTTCAAACACAGAAAACCAGAGAAAACAATAATGCCACAATAAATCCTTTATCACAAAAGAATTTCCATAATTCATGCAAATCAATCGATCATGAACTCTCTTAGCATAAGATGAAAACTTAGATGGAGTAAGAAGATTTTCTGTTATAAAATAAGAAATCTCATATACAGATGCATGACCAGAAAGCTAGAATGTCTGCTAAAACTTTACAATCGAGAGATGCGCTCTACCATCGATGGATTACAAAATACAAAGACTGAGTCTATATACTCAGCAAAATTCGCCTATCAGAGGCATGTTCAGTCATCCAAGGTGTGGTGTCCCTTCAGCCGAATTCGGAYGGATAACTTTCGTCAGACGCTGCCTTAACTACGCATGGCTCCTGCAGGGGAGATAGTTGCAACATTAAAGGCCAACATGGCATGCGCATACTTTCTCTAGTCATATGAGGACTAGCCATGACCCTTTGGAGAAAATCAGTGTATAGGACCGTCTCGAGCAGACTGTCTGTCGGAACCCCCATACCTTGAATTCAATAAGTGAGTTGAGGTTTCAACTACCTCTGTTCAGCTTCATTTAATTATTTAGTGAGGACCAAGATCAAAGTCAGGCTGAACTGGTCTTGGAGGACGCGGTATTCCCTTCTGTGGAAAAACCCGACGCTTTGGCACCTTCGCATAATTCTCTTCCTTTCTCAAGTGACCGCGGGCCCCACTTTCGGCACTATCGGGGTTCGGGGTTTCGATATGTGGAACAACATGAAACTCTCACCCCTTGAACTTCCGAATGTCGAAACACTGATGCAACTAAATCTTGCACCACGCGTCCTCTGGATGGACGGATGTTATTCTCGCCGGCACACTATGGGCGCGATCTATTGTGTTAACTTCGGCGCAACTTCCTTATTCGTGATTTCCTGCCAACTGTTGATCTGCTTATATGGATGGATCCGGACCGTTGACACTATAATCCTGCCTACTAGCTTGATTTTAAGTCTGAAAAAGACTTTTTCTGTGCGCTGCGCTTGGGCGCTCCTCGTGCAACCTGTAGACCTGGATATCCCGATGCCGAAGACAAGAATTGTCGCTAACAGGAGGATTTTAGTAACCTATTTCAAAATTTCTAAGTTTCAATGAGAAAAAGATAATGAAGACTTATTTGGCTACCTATCCCCAAAATCGTAACTTAGACTACAATTTTTATTTGGTGTTCCTCCTGTGGAGGTTAGAAAATGTGTTGATTATGGTTGTTTTTACAATTTAAAAGATGGTTCTGAAGTTGGGGTCATGGACCAACTTCATCCTTAATGGGGGTGTGCATAAAGACCCTTTTCTAGACAAATGAATCCTTCAAGAGTTTCAAGTATCTAGCAAAAGGGAGTTTGAAATAAGTGAGAGTGTGTGCAAGGAGTGATGGTGGTGAAACCAATATTTTATAAGTTAAATTCAATATTTTATCATGGTGTACATCATGTGGTCCTTTACTTCTCTTGTTTAGATAACTTACTAAATTTGTTCAAAATGACCTTTGCAAATGAAAGGAAATCCTAAGCTATCATGGCAGATATGATAATCCTTACTTGGACCCTTTATCACCCTAAGGTGTTTTGTAATCTAGAAAACTTGAAACTAGTCATGGATTATGACCATGTGAGCATGTGAGTATGTGTGGGCCCTTACAACTTCTTAAAACTCCCTAGGTGGCGTACTCTAATAATTTGAAAACTATCCTAGAATTGCATGCATCTAGGCATATGGTCCCTTACAACTCTTTTAAGATCTAGTTTTCAACAAGTAAGTGGAGAGGATTTGGCCTCTTTTTTTTTAAATTTATTTGATTTACCAAGGGAGGTGGAGAATTATCTAAGCAACCTCTTTTTCTGATTTCCAATATCACACTAGGGTGTGAGAAAAGAGCATACTCCAAGATTGGTTTATATGGTCTTCTAGTCCCAATTTAATGTGATAACTTATGTAAAATGAAATATTTTGAAATTCAAATGCAAAACATCTTAATCCATCCACATGGAAAACAAGGAAATCAAAGATATTATGTTTTCTTTTAGTCTCCTTAATTATCTATGTGTGATGTGAGGTTAATGGATACAAGAATGAGATCTTAACCTACTTGTACTAGCTTTTACAAAGTCCTAAAATCAAATCTAAACTACTGAGTGGCAATGGGAAACTCAAGCCTTACAATTTTGCAAAAATAAGAAAAGTGTGCGGCATAACCAAAAACAGTCACGCACAGCGTGTAGACCATGCGGTTGGAGAGTTCTGATAGAGAGAAGATGTGCGTGAACCACGCGTCTGTTCATCCCGAACCTACGTGCACATAGGAAAGTTGGCAAGATGGAATTTTGAAAAAAATCTCTCACTATGAGGTGAAATCCTGCTCTCAAATGGTGTGTTTAGGCCAGTTTTGACCCCTGCACATGAAAGAAAGTAAGAAAGAACACTCTAACAACCTAATTGGGGAGAATTTTGATGCAAATCTCCAGTATGGTCACCAATATGTGGGGTTCCTTTTGTCATAAGAGTGAGAAAAAAGAAGTCCCTTAACTATCTAGTTAGGATATCCAAAAAGCACAGTAGAGAGTTAGTTGGTTAGATGCTCAATTAACATAAAGAAACAAGATATAAACAACAAGGAAATAAATCTAAACTAAGAAAATAATATCTTGAAATGAATGCAGAAATAAAACACAAGAGAGATATACCAGGCAAATTGATCTTTGAATTGATACTCCTTGGAGAAATGTGGGAACATATGAGTCCCCTCTTCCTCCTTGGGAAGGCTCTTGAGTCCCCAAGTACAAAGTCTTATTTCTACTATCAATGACTAACAAAGGAAAATGGTGAAGAAAAGAGTGATGACCTACTCAAGAGGAGAGATCTCTAACACTTGCTATGGATGCGCAAAGCTTTCTAAGAGGAAGGTGGCTTCCCAAAGCTAAAAATAAGCAGCATAACAATACTCAAATGCTTCTTATTTTTTGCATACAATGGCCCTTTATTTATAGTAGGATGGAAAGATTTTTCTCAACTGGTTTTAAGTGTGAATGGGAATCCCTTGGAGGTACTTCTCATCCCTATCAGTGATTCCAAGGCAAAATTTGAGGGCGATTTTCGGTATCATGAAGGTTCCCTTCATCCCAAAAATTGTTGAGGCTCAACCAAATTCATTAATGCACCATTTCAGTCTCCACATAGGTATTTTGGTTGTCATTCATGCACTCCACCCACTATGTGGGTTGTACACTGTGTTGTCCCACACAAATGTGCGTGCACAGCTTTGGCTAGATGTGCACGAATTTCCAGAACCACTTTTATATAGTTTTTTTATTTTCTTTCCAAACTAAGGGTAATCCTTCCATGAATATTGGTAGTATGTTGTGTTTGTGTTACCTGTTTCTTCATCCATTGTTTGTAGTTGTAGTGAGCCATTTTCCGGTGATAACAGAAAGGAAGTGTAAGGAATGGTGAATGGTAGTCGATTGAAACTGTATAGGGATAGTCGATCTACTAACTCTCAATAGTTGCAGCGCATCAAGTAGACTTGTACATATTTTAAACAGTAGGAGCTAAAAGAAGAAAAAGGAAGATAAAAACATAAAATGAATAAAAATAAAAAAAGAAGTAATTAGGAGGAATAAGTAATTTGGAAATGACATCGCACGGCAATTGCTGCGACATAATTTGGAAGACTGCGTGCAGGAAAATTAGACACTGCGCAAATGACAGAAAAAAGTGAAAAACAAGACAGAACATTAATGACCGAGTGTATTGTAAATGTGTTTAACCTACACAAAATAGATCTAGCTAAACAATAATACACACATTTGTAGAGAGAATTGGATAAAGAAGAAGGAGAGAATGAATGAAAGAATTTTCATTAACTATTTTCCACACTCAAAGAGTGAATAATTTACAATATATATAGGATACATGAGTAAATAATGAGCCATATTAGTTCTCTAGAGTGATTTGGACACACACCAACAGTTACCTGAGTAAACTTCCACCTAGTCTAGTCTCTCAGGCAGTTACGGGAGTGAACTGCCACCTAGTTGAGTTTACTAGTCAACTAGTCTTCAGTTCACTGATTGAACAAAGAGTAGTGAGGAGTTAACCCAGGAAATCAAGGGTAATGCATCATTTTGGTGATGATCCCAAGTCAACTGTGGATTATTTGGTGATGATCCCAATGTTGCATGGTGACAAAACCAATGCAGCATCTAAACTCAACTCAACTAGTCAAACTGAAGTGTCAACTGAACAAGAATATTCTCCAGGTGGAATATTCTCCCCTAAAATATAGGAGAATAGATAATTTCTAATTATGACTAATAAACAAGGAAAAACCTTAGAAAAAATAAATCATAAGTGTGTCTGAAGTAACTCCAACACCCCCCCTGAACATCACTATGGTGAAAATAAAGAATGGGTCCCTGCAACAAGGCCATGTTAGGTACCCAAATACAAAAGATACACTGAAATAAATGAGGAAAGAGGGAAAAACTCATAGGAAAACCCCCCCCTCAAATTGCAATGCATAAAAAAAATAAAAATGAGAAGGAACAAAAGGCAGTTGCTAAGCAATCGTGTCCTTCACTCCAAAAAGACCTCGCAACTATGCAAGTTTGTGCTCATTGAAGATGTAGATGTCTGAACATATCTGATGAAGTAGATGCACCATTGATATGTCCACACATATCCACTTTCTTTTCTTGTAATGAAGAATATCCAAATAAATTTTGGATTAAACTTTGAAAACCGTGCGGCCATTTTCGGAAAAATGCTGAAATTTTATTGATTTTAAAAAGATCATAACTTCACTTTTCGGACTCCGTTTCGGACGATTTTTTTTTGAAATTGGATATTTTCCTGAGAGGAATTCAAATATCCAATTTGGTTCTGAAAATTTTTCTCATAAAAATTCATAATTAAGTCTAATGTGCACAGCTCCCTTTTTGTCTCCTGAGATGCATGCATTGCACATGGAAAAGTGTCATGTGACTCCTGAGATGCATGCCATATATCTTCCACATGAAATTCAGAAAAAAAAAAAAAAATATATATATATATATATATATATNAAAAAAAAAAATATATATATATATATATATATGAAATGGAGTATATATCATATTCAATTAATGGAATACAAATTTGTGCAAATACTTTTATAGAAGACTATTCATAATAAGAAGCTTGATCTTCTGATGGCTTCTCTTTTGGTTCTATCTTTTCAACCTCCTGCATGAAATCTTCACAATATTCTTTATTCCTTAATAGAACCTCCAAACTGGTCCATAATTCATTTGGAGTTGATTCTTGTGAGTCATCATATACTTGGTGAAGAATTTATGGAGAGATAGACAAGAAGATAAATCCTATGGCCATATCTTGTCTATTGAGAAAGTCATTTTTCTCATCTGCGGAATCAGACTCTACTTCCATTTCCATGGTTATTTGGTATAAGCCTCTACTTCTGAGAAGAAGTATAATCTTTGGCTTCCACTCCAAATAGTTATGAGGCATGAGAAGTATTATCGGTGAGTAAAACATATATTCCATCTTTTCTGCATTCTTCAATCTTCAGTACCTGCAAAAATAATTTGGTGTAGTTTTTTTTTAGCAGTCCGTCGTCTCTGATACCATGTAAATGTGTTGAACCTACACAAAATAGATCTAGCTAAACAATAATACACACATTTGTAGTCAGAATTTGAGAAAGAAAAAGAAGGAGAGAAAGTGTTGTCGCAAGAGTTGGTTCTAAGCTGTAATAGAGCCAAGCCTTAGCACATTTTAAATGAAATATTTTTTGTTGAGTGATCAGTCATAGGAGGCTTCTAGAACTAGGTCTGAAACAGACCCTTCACTCATTTATAGATCAGAAATGAAGAGGCATGACCTCGTTTGTCTAATTGATTTAATAAAGAAGATGGATAGAGGATAAGAGATGAAGAAGACTGAAACAAAGAGTTAGGTATTTAATTCTGATAATTCTAATATTTATTTCAATGGAGGAATGACAAATAACTTTGAAAGAGAAACATGCATATATATAACTTGTAAATTAGGCAGAAAGAGTCAAGCTACAAGGCTTGTTTATCTCACAGCATAAACAGAGGAAAAACTGAACCTAACAGGCTGCCCAATAAATGACTATAGTAGAGGTATTACTGAATTAGAGACATTACAAGATGAATATGTAAATGAAGGAAGAAATAATGAATGTAAACCTGAGAAAACAATACAGGAAAAACAAAATCACACAGTGACGAGGTGTAGAATCTCTTGGCATTATGTTCTATATTTGTTGAAAAGGAATGCATTACAAACTCAGCCTCCAAAAGGCTCTCAGGATGTCCCCCTCCCTCTTGGTCAAATTTTACAAAGATGCCTCATATAGGTATTGAGGTCTAAATCCTCTCTAGGAGGTCGAATTTCCTCCCAAAAGATAACAACGGTTACAATCAATTTCTGGAACTTTCTGCCATAGAAAATGGGCAAAACTGCTGAAAATTGGGGTTGTGGTTATGGTTTTGGATATCTCAAATCGTGAAATTTGTGTATAAACTGAAAGAGGATTTTGTGCATCTATTTGTTTTGAGCAAAAAATTACATCTGCGTTCCCTGAGATCCATTTCCATTTTCCCCAAATCTGCATTTTACAAACATGTGTCAAAACAAGAAAATATGAGATCCAAAAATTAGGGCTCAGAGATGGATTTGATTCTCCCAATATGTGACACCTATAGGAAAAATGAGAGATCCTATTGATATCTTATGTGTTAGGCAAAAACACCTCTGACCGTTTCTCAAAATGATACTTCAGTCGCTCAGAATCATCATTTGAAAATGAGGACTCAACACGGTAAAAAACGCCACACTTCTGAAAATGAACCGCATCTTGCGGGGAACTTTTTACTACCTTCCCAAAATCCAAATGAAATTTTGAATACACCACTAGAAATCTTGGGATCTGTATACATTGATCGACTATTTGAGCGCATAAAACAGCCTCTCCACGGCTGAGAAAATTGAGTTTTTCTAAGGCAGTTTTGTCACTGGAAAAACCTGCGATTTCGGTAGCTAATAGGCCAAAAACAGGGGTATCTTAGCTACTGAAAGTCCTGGATTTCGGCAACTAACAGTGTGATTTTAGAGTTCCATAAGCCACTGAAAATCCTGAAACCCCAATTTCGGGCCTTCGGGATTCGGGGAAACAGAGCAGTGGTCAAAATCTCTACGTCGGCCAAACCCCCGACGATCGAAACCTCAAAATGGTGACATGGCATTTATGTAAAACCCTTCTAGCCATTTTCTTGTCACGTATTGAATTTTTTTTGTACCTCCTCGTGAGGTCTTCCTCCATGTGGCTTAATGTGTGGTGCTTGAATGCTTGGTCTCGGCCGAATGGTGTCATATCGTAGATGTTTGGCCCAAGTGCACCCGTGGATTCTCTCCTTGGATTTTTTTGTGTGAGTTGCCTTGTGATTGTTATATTGTTTTGGCATTTTAGATGATGAGGATGGGTCATAATTAGTGTTATCATTCAATTAAAAGAAACTTTAAATCAACCAAAGCGATTAAACAGAAGTAAACAACCCATTCTTTGGAGCGGATCTCGACATTATTTGACTGAAGATGACAAGTGGTATCACTAGAAGTTGGGTGCATGACAGACAGATGGTCGTTTTCACACATCTACACTTTCGACAGCTAAGGGCATATGAAACCTGAGATTTAAGCTATCAAAAGTTTACACTTTCGGTAGCTAAACACTATAATTTTTTTCCTCCTAAGCTACCGAAAGCCAAAATTTCAATATTTGTTCCAACATAGGCTCCATCTAGGGATGGTTATTTCCTGCAAATCACCAAGAATAGTATACCAAGTGCCTTCATCCATTGGGAAACCTGAAATCATCCTTATCAAAATCTGAACCCTGTCACTTTACTTGCACCTTTCCAAAACAAAAAATCACTTATGCATTCATTGGGCTATGGAGTCATAATGTCTTAAATCAAAACCATATAGGATGCCAAACTAAACTAGAAACATACTTAAAACCATTGTTGTACTCTAATGCTCAAAGCCAAGCTTATTTATATACATCCCCTACTCTAACTGATATCACTGGGTTTTTTTTTTAAGTATAGGAAAACTTCCAAATCAGCCAAGCGAGTATCCAACTAAAAATTTAATTATGCTTCCATCTTTGAGAAGAAAAATGACAGGAGCAACTGCAAATTTCAAAACATGCCCTGGGAGAAGGTACTTATAGTTTTGAAATTCAGACTTCAAGAAGTTGGAAATAAAAAATTCAATCCCTCATTTTGACTCCATATAAACTTCTATTGGATTGTAGAAGGGAAGAGATATACCACTTTCACAATTAATCCATACTTCCTCCTGCTGGGAAAGTTGTCTGAAATGTTTTTGCGCACTTTTTCCACTGCTGATTGTTTCTTCCACTGGTGCAAAAACGTCGCATTGAAACTTACTGGTCTATGTTAAAATTTTAATTAAAATGAAGTACCAAGGCAAGTGTTTCTCTTCCCTAGGCGCCTAAGGAGAGAAATTGCCGAATGTGGGTCTTAATTTGTGAGATGCAAATTAAAAGATAACTTTATGATTAAAGTGAGGGTGAGTGAAGAGACACCAAATCTCAGCCACCCATCTAATCTAATCTCAGTTGTTAGATTAGAAAACTCCTCACCTTCCCTCATGAGGTTGATTAAGGCAAGTGGGCGCACCCATTCTTGGGTAAGAAGAAGAAGTTGGAGAAATCTTGGTGAGATTCCAAGAGCAAGGGAAAAAGGAGCAGCAACAGTCTTGTTGAGAGAGCAAGAGACTCTTGGTGAGATGCCAAGAAGTTCTTGGTGAGATGCCAAGAACAAGAAAGTTGCAGCATTCTTGTTGAGAGAACAAGAGAGAGCAAGAGAGAGGTCGAGCTGAGAAAAGAGATGGCATTTGTTGAAGGAGAGAATGCATCCCAAAGCAAAGAGAAGTACGGATTTCAGATAGCAAGGAAGAATAGGTCGTACCGTACGGATTTGTGGAGGTCATACAGCATGTAATGTGCATAGAAATTGAGGAGGACAGCAGCTGCAATTTCTGAGAGTATTGGCATGCATTCC
>JZKD02S1518300.1:424109-440960 GCA_000966675.3 Picea glauca | reverse complement strand
GCTAAAGAAGTCACTATATGGTCTGAAGCAATCACCTAGGATGTGGTACCAAAAGTTTGACACATACATCCTTGGATTGGGATTTGTAAGAAGCAGGGTTGATCACTGTGTATATCCAAAGCAGGTTGGTAATCACTTCATTTATGTAGTGTTGTATGTTGATGACATGTTGTTGGCAGGAAATAACATGGATGTTATCAAGGAGGTGAAATCACAGCTATCCTCCAAATTTTACATGAAGGATATCGGTGCTGCTAACTTCATTCTGGGAATGGAGATTAAAAGAGATCGTGCAAACAGGAAACTCTGGTTGAATCAAAGAAAATATGTTGAGACGATATTGTAGAGGTTTAATATGCCTGTAAGTAAACCGGTCAAGGTTCCTATTCCTATAGGTGTAAAGTTATCTACAGATCAGTGTCCCAAGACACAGGAAGAAGAAGAGGACATGTCCCATGTTCCATATGCGAGTGCAGTTGGTAGTTTGATGTATGCAATGGTTTGTACTAGACCGTACATTGCACATGCAGTGGGAGTTTTGAGCAGGTATATGTCAAAACCAAGGAAGGAGCATTGGACAGCAGTAAAGAGGGTCTTCGGGTATCTTCGTGGCACCACCAGTTATGGATTGTGCTACCAAGAAAGACCAGGATTAGACAAAGTGGTGGACATACATGGCTTTGTTGATGCAGACTAGGCTGGATATTTGGATCGCAGAAGATCTACAAGTGGGTATGTGTTTAACCTATTTGGAGGAGCAATCAATTGGATGAGCAAAAGATAGGTTGTAGTGGCACTCTCAACTACAAAAGTTGAATATATGGCAGCCACTCATGCAAGCAAGGAAGCAGTATGGTTAGAAAGATTGTGTTCAGGTATTGGGTTGGTACAACAAGCAATGAGATTAGACTGTGACAGTCTGAGTTCAATATTCCTGGCAAAGAACCCAACTTATCATTCGAAGACAAATCATATTGATGTTCAGTATCACTTTGTGAGAGACATGGTTGAGGAAAAGAAGGTGTTGTTGGAAAAGGTTAACACTTTGAAGAATGTTGCAGATTCATTGACAAAGTCTATGAGCACAAAAAAGTTCTCCTGGTGTAGAGAAACAATGGGCATTGTTTCCCTGGATTGTTGACTATATAATCCCTGGACCCCTGGATGCAAAGAAAACAACAAGTGGGAGAATGTTGGATATGTGTTATATTCTTTGCATGTGTGTGTGTGGGCACGTCAGATATGACAATTGTGTATGATGATCCCTACCACTAGAGCTCTATCATGTGTGTTGGGTGCTTTCCTAGGGGGGTCCCAGGGGGGGGCAGGTATGCCCCCCTCTGGTTGCATGTGGCGTTCGACAACGGGCGGTAGCCCGGGGCTGACGAGGTTCAGGGCAGTGCCCCGAAATTTTTTTTGGGGCGGATTTTGCTATTTTTAGTGGATTTGTAAATTAATCCCGGATTAAAGGATTAGGGTTTTGGAATCTACGGAATACCTAAAAAACATTGTATATATTGTATGGTGAATGGTGAATGGTGAAATTCGATATAATGAATATAAGAAAGGTTTTTGCGGTTGAGGGTTTCCGGTATAAAATCTCTGTGTACTCTGTGTATGAGCCATTGATTAATTTTTGTCTTGCTTAAGAATATATATGCATTTCTTTACTTCACAGGTTTAAAACTTACAATGATCCCAATGTTTCATGGTGATAAAACCAATGTATCATCTAGACTCAACTCAACTTGTCAAACTGAAGTGTCAACTGAACAGAATATTCTCCAAGTGGAATATTCTCTTATAAAAAATAGGAGACTGGATAAATGACTAAAAATGACTAAATAAAAAGGAAAAACCTTTGGAAAAATAAATCCTAGGTGTGTGTGAAGTAGCTCCAACAATCAGGTCATGTTGGATCTGAGCAACCAACTACTGTTAATTGTATTTGGAGTGTTGATAAAGTCGACAAGTCTAAAATGAAGAATCCTAAGCCCAAATTCTCTTGCAAGCTTTATAAGGGTGAAAACATTTTGAGGGATTACCCTGGTCTCCCCAAGGTATTAAAAATGTGATCTTCCATATCATCATCTCTTGCAGAACATGTTGGTGACACCCCATCAACTAGTGATGTTAAGGTTGGTAAGAAGAATAGAACTATCAAATTTCCTTATATGTTATGTGAAGGTGATCATTAATCTCACATTTTGCCTCATATGGACGAGGCTTCTTGTCTTTTGGAAAAGATTCAACTTCCAACTAGTTATCATAATATCTTTCCCAAAGCATCATTAGTTGATGGACTGGTCAATTTGGTTCCATCCCCGGTCAATCCATTTGATCGGGTGGTCAATCTATTTTCTTCCTC
Source organism: Picea glauca (assembly GCA_000966675.3). NCBI lineage: Eukaryota > Viridiplantae > Streptophyta > Pinopsida > Pinales > Pinaceae > Picea > Picea glauca. The sequence goes on along the minus strand of JZKD02S1518300.1, from coordinate 438,592 downwards.
GGTTGAACCACTAACCCAAGTAGTTGATCCAGTTTCGTCATCGATTAGCCCAGTTCTTCATCTGAAAAGTGAAACCCAAGTGACTAATCCAGTTCTTTCATCAATCATCCCCATTCTTCATCTAAAGAGTGCCAAAGTGGTCGATCCAGTTCCATCGTCAATCGATCCCACTCCTCCCTTGAAGACTGCAACCAAAGTGGTCGATCTGGTTCCATCGTCGATCGATCCCAGTCTTCATTCAAAGAGTGAGGATGTTGTTGGATTTTGGTGTTGTAGGTGGACTAATTGCATAGTTTTTTTCCTTTGATGGATTTTGGTGTTGTAGGTGGACTAATTGTTGTTGGATGTGATGTCTTTCTTCAACCATTCTGTGCAATTCCATGGATGATTTTTCAGTGATAACAACCCCCTTCAAGCAATTAGATGATTTCTATTAATTGGATTCATTTGAAAGAACCTCGTCTTCCTTCTTACGTGCCTTTCCAAATCACCATGCAAGTTTGTGATAAGAATATTCCTAATACTATAATACACAAAGGTGCTTTTGTTATCATCTTATCTGCAAATGCTTGGAAAGATTTGGGTACCCCGCATCTTGCGCCCATGACTCAGAATCTGTTGACCTTTGACATAAGAGTTAGTCAACCTTTAGGGATCCTTCCTCAGTTATCGATTACTTTGGGAGGAAAATTAGTCTATGTCGATGTGATGGTAGATCACGACCCCTTGGAATTTAACCTGCTCCTCGGGTAAGACTATGTCTACGTTATGAAAGAGTTTGTGTCCACTCTCTTTCGAGTGATATGTTTCCCTCACAATGGAAACATAGTAAATATTGACCAGATTTCATTCATTGACCCTCATCTGATGGAAAACCATTTGCCTTCCCTGAACGGTTCATACATGTGAGTGATGTCTACCCCGTCACAGGTCAATTATGTAATAACCTGCCCCGTGCATTCAACCTTACACAAGAGGGAATCTCTCCCTTCTCCTTTAGATCTGGTAGTTGACATGGTCATCTCTTCGATAGGGATATTAGAGCCATATATCCCTACCCTTATCGAGGTCGTCGACATGTATTCCTTTCAGAGTGTTTTTCTTCCATCTAGCAAAGATCTCCTGGAAGTCATGGCCGACGTTTGTCTCTTGACATGTATTCCTTCCAGAGCATTGTCCTCTTGGAAGCCATGATCAAGGAGATATTTTGAGCATATTTTTTCTTTTCGGTCGCAAGCTCGTTAAAAAATGAAACAAAAGCTACGACCATAGTTTTCCTCTCTGTAGGAAGCTCGTTAAAAAATTAAAAGAAATCAGGGAATTGAACCCAGAGCCATGAGCATAGTTCTTTTCATGTGTCAATCTTGTTAAAAAATGAAAAATTCACCTCTCCTATCAAGTAGAGTCTTTTCACTAGATCTCGTAAATATCAAGTCAAGTCTTTAGCTAGATCTCGTAGATGTCGAGTCGAGTCTTTCGTTCAGTCTCGTATTTGAACCTTCCTTTCATCTGCCTTTATCAGTTGACCCTTTTTCCTCCATCCTGTATAGAAATTGGTGAAAAGATAAACGTCGAATAATGAAATGAAGCTTGGGGGGACATGTCTCCAACCTTTGATTATCATTCTGGAGTTAAGCTGCTATATTTTTAAGTTGGGGGCATAGTACCAACCATCCATGGGTATCCTTCAAAACCTTTGGAAATTAAAAGCATAGTTTAATTTTGTTTCAATCTTGTGTAAAAATGAAACCAATTATGATCTTAGTCTTTGTTCTTTCTCGTGCTCGTAAATACATGAGAATGTGACCGAGTATAATTTTGTCACTTTTTCGGACTCATAAAGGTTATACAAAAAAGGAACCCCCTGGAATTTTCTTTAATCTCTTTTCAGACTCTCTAAACATCAAAAGATTTTCAAGTGATCTTTCTTCCTTTCACACTCATTAAAAGGTTTGAAAGGGTGTATTTCGAATGATAGTTTATCTCTTTTTCAGCCTCGTGAGACTAATTACGAAAAAGGAACACTCTAATCAAGCATGATTATAAGAGTTATCCCTTGTATTGTTTTACACTTTTTTCGAGATTGGGAGACTAAATTTACAAAAAAATAATCCATGGAGTCACCTTTAAGTTCTTTTTAGACTCTCTGAACATGAAAAACCACTGAGTTTTCCTTCTTTGGACTTGCTAAACTACACATTGAAGGACCCATATGGGAATGAACCCTTACTTCTTCTATTTCGTTAAATAAAAGAAGAGGAACTTAGCGAAGGTGAGTTATATCGATCATGTGTTACCCTCCTCGAGCTCATTAAATGAAAAAGAGGTACTCATATATATGTGTGGGGGGGAGAATTGAAGGAAGTGGGTCAAGTTTTTGGGAATCCTTTATGGCAGCTATTGTCACCCTTGAACATGGCACTTGTTTGTGTCTCATATTACAGTTGGGTAATTTGCTTGTCTCTAAGTCATACCAATTCCATGTGTCACCATACCTTTTCATACAGTCGAAGAGTGATCTTATTGTCGTCAAATTACATTCTTGGTACTTGTCGAGTCAATGCTTCCAAGTCAGTTGTCGTACCTCATCATGTTCAAGGGAAGTTTCACTTCAAACCATCCATCTGTAGTATTTCTAGTTTCCATTTCCTAATTTAGTCCATACTCATTCGATTCACCATCTTACATCACTTTCATGTGTCAATTTCATGTCGATGATGGGGGATACATCAAGGCCCTCCTTTGACGAGTCTTTTCCTATCAAATTCAACACATCATCTTAGAATTAGACTTAGAAACTAGTTAGTACCTTGGGACCTGCATGCCTCAATGTCAGGCCTCCTTGCTTCCAACAATAGGTTTACATCATTGACCTCTGATCGGATGATTCCATGAATGTTCGACTTCAACTCAATTATTCACATTCGTGGGAGTCATTAACATCATTGGTGATTTCCCTCACACTTGTTAATGGTTTACCTTAATGATCTGTAATCAAGTGGTTTCTACCATGTTCGACATCAAATCATCTATTCACATGGCTAGATTCGTGACACATCGAAATTGGGATGAAGACCCTGGGTTGAGTGTTCACTCTATTATATGTTTTTCCCATTCTGAGAAGGAGATCATTTGAGCATACTGATATATATATATATATATATATATATATATATATATGTTTTCACATAGATCCACATTCTATTGATTATTGGATATGTTTTATCATCTCGTAGCTCCATTGTGTATTTTTCGTGGCTACAATCAGTTCATGTCATGGAGGTATGGATCCACATTGTATCTCTGGTGGCCATATCCTTAGTCGGTATTTTTCATGTATCCACCGTGTATTGGTCACCGAGTGTTCTTTGATTCATCTCATATTCCAAGAATAGGTATGTCTACCTCAGAAATGGAACATATATTAATATTGTTTGATGGTTGTTTGTAGCTTCTTCCAAGTTCTCCAACTCCACACCCTTGCATTGAAGAATTTGTAAAGTGTTTCGGGCATCAGTTTCTCTTTTGACCTCACACTTTAGGGGGCATTTTGTTACACATAAAATTTCCACACTTGAGTACTTCACCCTAAGTGTTGCAAGTGTCATAAAAGTGTCACATACACTGACACCATGAAAGAACATTTGTCACAATCCCTAGTCAATGAGGAGGAAAAATATATCATATGAAGGTCAAAATACTATATGCACATGAATTATTTATTAATATTCATAAAAATGAAATCAATTTAGTGTGATAATCCACCTCACATTTAGTTTCCTAATCTCAAGGATAGCTTGAAAATCTCATGGATGGTTCATATATTTTCTCAAACCAAAATCCTAATTTGGTGGATCTTGAGAGATATTTCCTCCTTAAAATCCTTGAGAGATATTTTCTCCCTAAAAATCTTGGAGATCCCATTTTAGTGGATATAGTGAGTGATCTTATCCATGGTGGTTAAGCCTCCAAATACTATATAATGAGGTATTTCCATGGAGAAGAGAAAGAAGATTAGAGGTATCAAACATTTGATTCTAAAGACAGACAGAGATAGCAAAATCATGATCTTGGGATTCATGCAAGGGTATGGATGAGGAGAGCTTGGGGGAGTGTTGCATCATCATCCATGTTTGTAAGTATTCTCTATGGATTATCATTTTAATATACTTGGCCTATTTCCTTCAAGATTGTGTATTCTTGCATGTGCTTGTCTATTGTTCCTTCAATCGTTGTAGATGAATTTGTTTGATCTAATCTTGTAGAGTAGGATTTATTTGTTTCTATTTGTTGTCTATTGTATTGTAGGTATCAAGTTGCGCTAAGGAGTTTGGATATCAATCTTGGATTGGAAGCAATGAGGAAAAAATTCGAAACTAGGTGCACCACACCTTTTCTCCATATCTCTCTTTTTTATTAGTTAAACTAAATTCAAAGGGATGTTAGTGTCCACTTGTGTTTTTCTGTCTTGGTATAGAGGTATGTAATCCAAGGGAAAGTTCACATGTCTGCAGGGAAATATTCATGTAACATCTTGGAGATATTAGTAGGGAAGAGCGCATAGGCCAAAGAGAAAGCGACATAATTTGGCAATCAATTTCATGCATTAGAGGTATCGCTGCAGAAGGGGCACTAAGACTAAGTGGCTCGGGATGAGCCACATGTTAGTGTTGGGGGCATGTTGGAGTAGGCATGTTTGGAGAACAACGCAACAAGTGAGGCAGAATAGTACGCCACATGTTGAGGAAAAGTAGTGCGCACAACAGGATTTGCGAAAATACGGCGCAAATGTGGACAAACCTAGCTTAGCTAAGGTTAGGGTTTTGAGATGTATTGTAAGGGTTTCTAACCCAATTTTTTAATATAAATAAGGTGTATGAGGGACATTAGAGAGGATCAATCATTATCATAGGATTTATTGAGTCTTAGAAGTATCTTGTTTGTTTTGGGGAACCTATTTTGGAATCTATGTGAATCAAAGTCTGTTTTTAGAGATGTAGTGTTTGGATGAGGTTGAAGTAGCTGAGGGTCAGGTCGCAAGTTGTGAAGCTCGGTGTGATATTGCTCTACCTCACTACTCTTAACTATGATGTAATGCATGGAATGCCTTTTGATGAATAAGAAAAGAAGCATAAGATCTTTGTGGACGTATCCCTAGGGGGGGTGAACCACGGTAAAACCATGTGTGCAATGTGTTTTAATGTGTTACTATTTATGAATTTATCATTGAATGGTTAGATAGATGAATCGATGATTTATTTACAGCCTGCACTAGATTAAATATATGAATAAATGAATGAATGGATCTGATAAATACTATAATAGAATGCATTCTTAAGTAGAAATACGAAGTAAGAAAGAACATCCCCCAATCCCTTCCATGACTGCAGACATTTGCATCATGCAATCCCCCATAAACCATCTCGGGTGAGACTGCGATGTGAAAAATTTGTGCAGTGTATCCTTCTGGTTTACTAGAAGGGTCGATGGTGACAAGGGCTTTGTTAGAGAACTAAGGTAGAAATCAAGTGAGCCCATAAGTCCAACAGGGTCCATGACCTCGATTTATTGTTAATGCTTGTAATAAGTTCGAAGGAAAGTGGTACGTTAATTATGATTCAACTATATAATGTATATTGGATATAAAATGGATATTATATATTGTCAACAGTCATATGTGGTAGGTGGTTTTGTTAGTGGCATGTGATTTTTGAGGAGCTAGAAATTACTTGGCATTTAACGATTGTGTAGGGTTTTGACTTGGCTTGTCTTGGGTTTAGTGGATGTTTAATGTTGGTCATCACCCTAGCATGACGTGACTAGCTAAGTTAATACACTAGCATCGTTGGTATACCACCTTGGGTTTTGGCATTCGTATCATTTGGTTTTAGAGGAAGGAGTATTGGTAATTGTTGCAACCGTTCAAAGACACCATTTAACCCGCACAGCAACAGGTACCAGGGTTTCATTTCCCTATCATCTATTGTGGTTTTTTTTACTAAATAGTTTATGTCTGGCTCTATGACTACTTGTTTTGCTCACATTTGATGTTTTCTTGCTCTGCTTTCTAGAAAATAAAAGAAGTTATTCTACTCTTGGTTTTAGTGATTCTTTTTTTTTTCCTCAGAAAAAAGCGTAATTGTATTCATCTGCAGAGACAAAATTACATTTTGTAGGTGCTAGGAGAGCACAATCCGTAAAGACAAAGAAAAGTGTGAGGGTTTGTACCCAAGTACCTTTCAGTGCCCTATACAAGACGAATATAGTATACCCCTCTGGTCCTTAGAGATTACAGACCAAATATAGAACAATTCAGTACATATCCATCCCCGTAGGGCTATAGAGAAAATATAAAGTTGCTTAGTGTTTAGACATAAAGGACTAATGACTTGAGTATCCAGTATATACAAAAATAAAGTTGAAAACATGCTTGAAAGAGAAATAGTATATTAATGTTGTAGTTGATATAGATCGTCTATGAAGGGTCGATGGTAGAAACTTTGAGCAACATCTCCATCTGATTTTGTTATATGCCAATGACCAAAAGGAAGAGAGATTCCTTCCTTTGATAAAGCATCCACTACTGAGTTCTAGTTCCTATAAGCATGTCGTAGAACAAAGGAGTCAAAATAATATAGAATAGTGAAGATATCTTCCAATATGGGTAGCAGTAAAATATTGTGGCATTACTGAATTTTTCAGACCCAGTTGATGACATTCATGGAGTCACTGAAGAGTTGAATGGAGTGAACCCCTTGCTCAAGAGAAAATTTAAGTAGTAGAAGAAGAGCCAAGAGTTCATCATAGTTGTTTGATCCATGTCCCGGCCCCATTTTTATTTTATAGAAGTATGTTTCAGTATAATACAAGACAGCCCCCCCACCCCCCCCAACAAAGGATATTTGTGATGCACCGTCAAAAAATTCCCAGGGCAAGGTAGATTCGATGTATTCAGGTTGAATTGCTCGAATAGAGGACATGTTCTTTTCTTGGGGGAATTGCTCAAGGATCGAGAGGATTTTTGTTGCAATATGTTTTGGAATAGTTACCTTATCCTTAAAGATGTCCAAATTCCTCGCTAGCCAAATACCCCTGCTAATAATTAGATGCAAAGATTTGATCTTCTTGTGTACGGGGTTTTGTAGCCAATTTTTCCATATCAACTCAAGGGAAGGCCCATGACAATCACAAGGTCGTCTCAGGAGCGCAGAAGTTTCCACCCAGACTTTCAAAGTGAAAGGGAAAAATATGAGAATGTGTGAAATGGATTCATTTTCAGCTTTGCAAAGAGGGCACCATCCTGGCCCAATAATCTGGTGTTTTCTCATCTTGTCCCAAATGGGGACCTTGTCTAACATGCCAGACCACATGAACATTTTTTTTAGGGGGGATTTGAGTTTCCATAATCTTCTCCACCACCAACATGGTTCTCTTTGAAGGAGATCAACATTCGAGGCTAAGTAACCTAGTTTTGGAGTGTAGATCCCATGGGGGGGATTTTGCCAGACCAATTCATCTTCTATGTCCAAGATCCTAATGTGACCCCTTCGAAGTGAAAATATACAATTTTCCTAGGGTAAGTGGAGACCTCCCTCCAATCCAAGTGAGGAAAAACTATACCACCCCTGATTCTAGAAGATTGTAGTGCCTGGGTCTGCAATTTGATTTAGTTTGTGGAGACCTTGATGATGTAAGTGATCTAATAGGGCATGTGGTAGAATATGAGAGTTCCCACTTCTGGGCCAAGAATTTTTTCTAATGTGGACTTGGTTTCCCTTGCCAACTTTCCAAGCCAATCCATCACCTACCACATGGAATCATTTTACCACTGCTTTCCAAACAATTAAGCAATTATGTATGTATAGTCTTATCATTCCTTTGAATCCAATCACCCATCAAATATGGTCTGATATACTTATGTTCCACCACTTGAGTCCATAGGTTGGTAGTTGTTAAAAGTCTCCAGCAAACTTTGGCAGCCAGTGCTTTTGAGAAAATGAATATGTTCTTTAAGCCCCAACCTCCCAGAGCTTTTGGACGTGCCAATAGTTCTCGTTTTTCCCAAGGTAATGTAAAATGTTCCTTAGACCTGACCATATGAATCGGAAGCAAATACGTCGAATTTTTTCCAAAATCCCTTTGGGAATCCAGGAAAGGGACATCCAATAAACTCGATAGCCTTGAGTACTGATTTAGTCAGGGTCAATCTGCATGCCCGAGAGAGCCACCAAAAACTCCATACATTTAGCGTCTTTTCAAGTTTGGCCAAGAGCCACTGCTAGTATTCTAATCGATATTTATTTTCCTTGAGCTAAAAGCCCGGATATTTGATACCTAGAGAGAGGTCCTGAAGTGGGAAGGGAAAGAGGGTATTGTAAGTGGATTCTAATCCTATAGCCAAACCAATAAGATTTAAGGATGATTTTTGTGGATTTATAACCATATCAGTAGCTGTCGGAAATAAATGGAGTATGTTAGTTAATTTCTCGGCATCCTTGGGTCTTCCACTTCAAAATAGTAGCACATCGTCTACAAAAAGTAGATGAGTAATTCTAAATTCTGAAGAGGTATGAATCCCTTGAAGTTATTCCAAGGAGGAGGTTATTCCAATGGCTCTGCTTAAGCCTTCTGCAACCAATAGAAAAAGTAGCAGAGAGAGGGGGAATCCTTGTTGAAGACCTCTTTCTGAAATGAAAAAAGGTGAAGTTGCCCCGTCGATAAGTACAACAAAGGAGACAGAGGAGACAGAGGATATGTAGTCCATGATCCATTTAATGAAAGGAACCCCAAACCCCAAGTGTGTAAATAGTAGCCTGATGTAAGACCAGTTGACATGATCAAATGATTTTGAGAGATCTATTTTCAGAATGGCCCCTTTTTCCCTTAAGGATTTGAGGTATTGTAATCCTTCCTGGACCACTCCAATGGCTTCATGAATCTGTCGTTCATTTAAGAACCCAAATTTTTCTTTTGATATAAAGGCCCAGAGAATAGGTTTTAGGTGTATTGCAATGATTGTTGCCACTATTTTGTAGATACAATTGCAGAGAGAGATAGGCCTGAACTCGTCAAAGGAGAGGGGTTCGTCCTTCTTTGGAATTAGGGATAAGAAAGTTGAGTTGAAAGGGGCATGAATTCTACCATTCCTTCTGGATTCTTCGACGACATGGAGGATATATGCTTCAATCAGATCATAAAAGCTGATATAAAATTTAATCGGCCACCCATCTGGTCTCGAGCTCTTATCTTTTTGGAAACTGTGGAGTGTCTCCTTTAGTTACTATTCATTGACTTACATAAAAATATCTATGTTTCCTTCTTCATCCACAAACCTGGGATAATATAGAGCTAGTTGAACGATGTCTGCGATATTTTCTCTTTGTTTTTCCTTAAAAAATGATTTGAAATGATCTTTCCCCATCTCAGCCAGGCCTTCAAATGAAGAAACCATCCTGCCTTCTTGGTCTTGTAGGTTCCAAATTGTGTTAGTGGATTTTTTTCCTTTGGAAAAATCATGGAATAATTTTGTATTTGCATCCCCCTTAGCCAGCCATATAGCTTGAATTTTCAGTCTCCAAGTCGATTCTTGCTCAGCCAGTAGATGCCTATGCTGAGATTCAAGAGTTTTTAGATTTTCCCACGAGGTTTTAGTTAAAAACCCCAAATCGACCGATTGATAAAGAAGTTCAATCTAAAATTCTATGTGCTCCAGTTCATGTTACTCCTTTATTATTTTTTCACGAGTCCATGGGATCACCAAATGTTTGATTCTTTTAAGATTATCTACAAAATGTAGCGCAACTAGAAGTATCGAGGAGGGGTCAAAGGGAATCCAGTTTTCCTTTACCATATTTTGGAAATTTTGATCAGAGAGCCAGAATGCATTGAATTTGAAAAGGGATGGTGGCTTATCTGACCCTCCTTCCAATACCAGCCAAACTGATGAGTGATCAAATTCTCCCCCAGAGTCAATCCACTGTCTAACTTGAAAATGAGACTCCATCATCTTTTCTAAGACCAGGAATCGATTTAGTCATTTGGATACCCTTGCTTCCCCTATCCGCATATTTCTCCAAGTAGGTCGAAGCCTCCGGGAGGCTACATCTAGAAGGTCGTTTACTGACAGAATATGGGGGAACATTGCAGAGAGGTGATCTAGGCATGCATTGGGCCCCTAAACCTCCACCATTCCCAAGGAGAATTTTAGGTCTCCCCCCAAGATGAGGTTGTCAACCTTCATTAGATCAATCTTGAATACAGAATCCCATAAGGGAGTCCTCTCTATATAGGGGCCATAAATATTCATAATTATGAATTCCATTCCCATACCTTCCACAAATATGTCCATCCCAAGACAAGAGTTGAGTGCCCAAGTATTTAGGAGTTTAATGGAATGGGAAATCCATCCAGTAATCAGACCACTTGATCTGTATTTGGAATTTATACTCGATAAATGCCAACAAGGGAGCAGAGGTTCAAGGATAGTGGTTGCAGTTACAGAGTTGGCCATTTTTTCTTAGAGAATAACAATATCTGGTTGTTGAGGGCATATCAACCTTTTAAGGGAATATTTCTTGTGGGGGCTCGCCAGACCCTTGCAATTGAAAGAGAGTAGCTTCATGGGGAACCTTGCCTAGGGAATTCATTGCTCTAAGTGCCCCAAAAATGGATCGTTGTCTGCCAGAAGTGATGTCAATTAGGGCACAGTTTTGTGCCTTTGAGAGGAGAGATGAATGCCCCAAACCTTTTTTTTGTATATGTGAGTTGATATTTTGTCCAAGCTCGAAATCCCCCGAAGAAGGACCAAGTATAGTCATGTTCCTGAGGTGAAAAAGTATGGTTCATTCCTTCGAGTTCTCAGAAGAGGGATCATCATTGGATACAAATAAGAGGGGTCCCGAATGGGGCAGTGGGAGCACTGCAATAGAGGCTAGGGAGGGGAGAGTGACTTGAGGGGGAAAACTAGCATTTGTGGGGAAAGGGGAGTGTAGGTCAAAAAGGGAAGTGGGGTTGTCAAGCTTGAGAAATTTAAAGGCTTGTAAAGGATGAAGAATAGGCAAAGGGACAGAAATATGCATATTCAGAAAGGCGTCAAAAGAGGGTGGATTTAGTGTACCTTGAGATAGAAGAGACACGTGTGTCAGTGCAAGAGGGGGAGCCCGTCCTTGATCGTGCCATCTAGAGTCGGGAGCAATTTTGTCTATAGTATGAAGAGAACCAGAAGTGTGACTGTGAGTATTTTGTGAATGAATTCTAGAAATAATCGATTCGTTGTAAGACTTTTTTTGAAAGAATAATTTGATGAAACGATAATAAAATGAGACTGGCCTTATGGATTGAACACTATGCTTGTATGGTTATTATAATTCTTCTTGTTGCAGTCATAAAACATGAATAATGATTAAGACAATTGTAATGAAACCGTGTCCATTTTTTATTCCTGTCATACTTAACATTTTTCGTTCATTACAATCCATTTTCACTATCCCAAGTACCTGTTTCATTCCCATGCTTGGTTGCAATTGTATGAAGTGTCTCATAGCAGAATTATTTGATTTTGAAGAAGTGTTCAATTGGTTTGATGTCTACTATGTTCTATACCTTCATTTGAGTGTAGTGATTTGATAGAGCTAGTTATGGTAAATGAACAATCCATATTACATTTCCCTTATCATACTTACCATTTTTCTCTCATTATAAGCCCAATCATGGAATCCCGAGAACCCTTATAAGTCTCTTTTCTAAGTGATTATTAGATCTAGGACATCAAATGCATAGTGATTGCTTGCATATGTATTGTGGTATATAGAGGTAAGTCTAAATTATTTTTTTCCAAAATGTTTATATGATGGATTAATGATGCTCTGGTTCTGATGTTTGTGAATGTGTGTTAGAATAATCTTTTTCAGCAGAGGCGGTCATGGCAAGAGAGGAAATAATAGAGGTAGAGGACTAGGTCCTTAGAAAAGGGGTAATAAGAGGCTTTGATTTTCCATACATTTTGATGCAGATTCAAAAGAATTCAATCAATTGTTGCAAACAAGTTTCCTCAATTTGGATGGCCAACAAGCCTATATACCTCCACTTATGGATGAGAACCCTCATCCAAGTATCGGTATTCCAATCCCAAACCATGTTTCTGCTCCTCTAGTTAGACCGGAACATGATGGCTGACAAAATGTTGTACATCCTCCTTTTGGACAGTCACATGGCTGGTCAAATATTGATCACCCTCATTAGCCTCCTTTTCATGCCTAGCATATTGCTTCTCCCTTGCATCAGCAACCTATATCCCAAACCTCACATGCCCATTATTCCAAGGCAAAGATCACTAAACTTGAGGATAGTCCAGAGAAGGAGAAAGTAGTAGCAACTGAGTCAAATTCATCACATGAGTCATCACATTAAGACACTTCACATGTGCAAGGAAATGATCAGAAATATGTTGAGGCAGGTTCATCAATTGGGAGAAATGAAAGGGTTGAAAGTAGTCATGGAAAGAGAGGAAAAACCTCTCACAACAAATATGGTTTTTCATGATTTTTTTGGCATCTGTATATGAACTTATTTGCACTTCATTTTGGAAAACATTTTATTTTTTGCATTTTATGATTTTTATAGCATTTTATTTGGGACAACTCATACTTTTGACAGTTTATATTTTGGACAACCTTATATTTTTATGCTATATATTTTGCATAGATATACATGATGGTTAAATTTGGATGAATATAAATAATTGTTACATGGAGCGACAAGGGGATTCTTATGAGATTCCATCTTATGCATTTTAATGACATAAAGTGTATGATGTGGCAAGTTGATATGTCTTGCATGTAAGGTGGAAGTTACAAGGAGGAAATGGTTCATTAATTGGTCTAAATAAATAGGTGATCCAGGTGTATATCGGTGGCCACCCACCTTCTCCAATTGGCTCAAAACAGTTTTCTGGCAATTTTGGTAATTTACTATTTTTAGCATTTTTTCGGGTCCTGAACTTCTAGAGTCGTTTTGAGGCCCTAAACGATGTTTTTTGAGAAAACGAGGAGAAACATGGATCATAGGTCAATGTTTCTCACCCAAAAGTTGTATTCCTCGTATAGATATTTCCAACGAGCTATCGAGTGCCCCAAACGGAGATCGTATGCAAAATTTACACCCCTGGGAAGTTGACGTATCAACTACCCCCATCAGGGCCCACAAACCTTTTGGCTTTTCATCTTCCGGGATTAGGGTTTTGGATTTTACTTATGTTAAAAAGGCCCTTAGTCCCTCATTGTAATAATAATCTTCTTGTGAAAGCGAGTAGTTGTCACATCTCTTCTTAGAGATAAGCTGCCACCATTCTAGCGAGTCTTTCACTCTGTACTTTTACAGTCTCTATACATTTATTTCATTAATAGAAATCGTGTATTATTGTATCTTTGTGTTTATGGTTGCATCTCCGATACATTTATGTTATATTATTGGATATCTGCGATATCCCCGTGCATTTATTTATTATATATCTGCTCTCATTTCATGCCGAAAATAATCTGGATTAGTGGTATCAGAGAAGGCTGCTCTTGATCGTTTTCAGTGCATGTCCCCGACGAGGTCCGAGTATAGAAATTTGGGTCTCGAGCTTATCTCTCTTGAGGGAAACCGCTCTTGCGCACCCAAGAAACCCTCAATGGTGGAAGAAAATAAAAATGACAGAGCAGACGATTCTATCAATCTGTTTCTTGAGCAAGCTCTCACGCGACAAAGGGACGAAATGATGGAGAATTTTTCCCACATCCTTCAACACATGCCGATAGCATCAAGTACATCGTCATCAAGCGGCCACTTTGGAGGCACCTTGCCTTTTAAGGTACAATTCAATTTTGATATTCCTATATTTGTGTTGGGTATGTGTTATATTCTTTGCATGTGTGTGTGTGTGGGTGCGTCAAATACGACAACTGTGTCTGACGATTTGTAAATTAATCCCGGATTAAGGGATTAGGGTTTTGGTATCTATGGAATACCTAAAAACATTGTATATATTGTATGGCGAATGGTGAAATTCGATATAATGAAAATAAGAAAGGTTTTCTCGGTTGAGGGTTTCCGGTATAAAATCTTTGTCTACTCTGTGTATGAGCCATTGATTAATTTTTGTATTGCTTAAGAATATATATGCATTTCTTCACTTCGCAAGTTTAAAACTTACATGTGGTATCAGAGCACGTTTTTGGCTTCAGAGGGATGCCTTTGTTGCTGAGGGTTTGGCTCGGTCTTGATAGATCAATTTTATCTTAGGTCTGTGATAAACCTAGGTTTAGTGGGAGATTTTGCAGTGGAGATTCGAGTAAAGTAAGAGGAATGGCGAGCTCATATAGAATCAAGATAGAGAAGTTCAACGGTAAAAACTTTGAGCTATGGAAGCTCAATATGGAGGACCTTCTTATAGACAAAGAACAATGGATCGTTGTGGATCCTGGTACACAGCCTACTGGTAC
>JZKD02S1518300.1:403139-424099 GCA_000966675.3 Picea glauca | reverse complement strand
CGAGTCTTTCACTCTGTACTTTTACAGTCTCTGTACATTTATTTCATTAATAGAAATCGTGTATTACTGTATATCTGTGACTCTTTTTATATTTATGCTATATCTCTGTTATATTTTTCTCTCTCTTGCAATATCTCTGAATATTTCTATGTTATATCTCCGCTCTCATTTCGTGCCAAAAATAATCCGGATCATAAGAAGAACATCGTGGACTGGGTGCAATGTCGCACTTTGATGACAATGCGCTTTTCAGAACAAACTGAACGGTGTGAAGTTAGATACATAGGTTGAATTTTTCCGAATATCCATGTGCGAAGTTGTGAGGAGGCCTGGAGAAACATTCCTCAAGAGCAGTGGGTGCACAAGTTCATTAACACTTTGGATACAACACCTATCAATTGGTATCTACAAGCAGAATTGTGCCTCACTACTGCAGATTGGCAAGGTATGACTCAAAATTTTGTAGCTACATTTTTATTTGAAATCTAGTACCCTACAGTAGATCAAGCCTTACAATTTGTGAGACAGAAAGTAATTGAGGAGGCACCTAACCTCCCTCTGGAGTAAGAAGAGGATGAATGGACTACACCTCTTCAAAAATTGCAAGGTTGTTACAATATCAATGTTGATGAAGACGATGATCCTAGGAATGTGAACATTGCAGAGACAGAAGGACATAGAGACATAGAAGGACAAGGAGTCGAACTACCTTTTATTGGACATCCAATCAAAATTAAGAAAGTTAATATCGGAACAGAGCAAGCACCTAAGCTCGTAAACGTTGGAGATTATTGGGATGATGCCACTATTGATAAGATCACAGAACTACTGCATGAATATCAAGGCTTGTTCCCAACCAAGTTCACTTCCATGAAGGGCATTAAATGGCCCATGGGAGAGATGAAGATCCCCTTGAAACTAGATGCAAGGCTTGTCAAGAAGATACCCTACAGATTAAATCCCAAGTACAAGCAGAAAGTCAAGATTGAATTAGATAGAATGTTGGAAGCAGGAATCATAGAACCTACCGAAGAGTTAGAATGGATTAGCCCTATGGTGGTTCAATATAAGAAAGCGGGAGAGATCGGAATCTGTGTAGACTTGAGGAAACTGAATGTTGCATGCTTACATGATCCATTCCCCACACCAATTACTAACGAAGTGTTAGATAATGTAGGAGGAAAGGAAGTTTACTCCTTCACAGATGGATTTTTAGGTTATCACCAAATCAGGATTGTCAAGGAAGATAACCATAAGACCACATTTGCAATAGAATGGGGATCCTACCAATACACAGTGATGCCTTTTGGGTTGAAGAATGCACCAGCCATCTTTTCTAGGGTGGTGGTTGTAGCATTCAAGGAATTTTTACATAAATTTATGGAAGCATATTTTGATGATTGGATTGTTTTTAGCTTATTGCAAAATCATATTGAATGTTTAAGACTAATGTTGGATAAGTGCAGGAAATGTCAAATTTCCCTAAACTTGAAGAAGTGTATCTTATTTTCACCCTTTGGCGTGTTGCTAGGCCATATTGTGTGTAAACATGGGTTACTAGTAGATCCATCTAAGATTTCCATTATTGTTGATCTACCCCCTCCTACTTCAGTTAGATAGTTGTGTACTGCACTGGGACATACTGGATACTACATAAATTTCATTAAGGGATATGCACAGATTACAACACCCATGGAAAATATTTTAAATAAATATTGTCACTTTCAATGGACAAAAGAATGCCAGCAGAGCTTTGACACACTGAAACAGAAAATGGTCATTGCGCCTATTCTGCTTTTTCCAGATGGGAGTAAGGAATTTCATGTGCATGTCGATGCCTCATCCATTGCATTAGGAGTAGTGTTAGCACAACTAGGAGTAGGATATATTGACCATCCATTAGCCTTTTCTAGTAGGAAGCTTCCAACAACTGAGATAAATTACACTACCACTGAGAGGGAAGGTTTAGCCATGGTGTATGCGTTGCAGAAATTTCGACACTACTTGTTGAGAGGACACTTTAAAATTTTCACTAATCACTTTGCATTGAAATACCTAGTCAACAAGCCAGTGTTGGGGGGGGGGGAATATGAATATGGCTTTTGTTATTCCAAGAATATAATTTCGAGATCGCGGTCAAGCCAACGAGAATGAATAAGGGACCTGACAACTTGTCGAGGCTAGAAAATGGAGAGGAACCTACTAGTCTGGAGGATACACTGCCAGATGCACAGTTGTTGGAAATCAGAAAGGTTAATGATCATTTCGTCGAGATAGTCCAGTTCCTATCAATAGGATTGGCACCTCACGAATATACAATCATCCAGAAGAAACAACCGATAGTTTGTGCTACAGATTTTTCACTTATAACTGGGAAGCTATACAAGATGGGACCTAATGAGATTTTAAGGCGATGTGTTATGGAGGCAGAGAGACCACTAATTCTGGCGGAGGCAGAGGCACATGAGGGCATCACAGGAGGACATTACGAAGGGAAAGAAACAACGAAAAAGGTTCTTAGAGCTGGCCTCTGGTGGCCCACCTTACACAAAGATGCTAAGGAATACTATAGAGCCTATGATGTATGCCAAAGAGTTGGGAAACCTTCCAGAATATATGAGATGTCTTTAGCACCTCAGCTAACTTTACAAGCCTTTGAGAAATGGACAATTGATTTCGTGTGACCTATCAACCCACCAGGGAAGCACACAGGAGAAGGATACAACATCACTGCAACTGAGTATTTGACAAGATGGGCAGAAGCAAGAGTAATCAAGGACTGTAGTGCAACTACAACTGCACAATTCATATTTGATGATATCATAACCAGGTTTGGATGCCCGGAGATCCTCATGAGTGATCAAGGCACACATTTTATTAATAAGACTATTGAAGCCCTGAATCAAGAATTTGCATTTCATCATCAGAAGAGCACTCCATACCATCCACAGGCGAATGGTACAGTCGAAGCCTTCAATAAGATCTTAGAGATAGTGCTGACAAAGATTTGCAGTGTAAACATAGATGATTGGGATTTGAGAGTACCAGCAGTATTATGGACCTATAGAACCACTTGCAAGAAGCTAGCAATGCAAACTCCCTTTAAGTTGGTTTATGGCCTAGAAGCAGTTCTACCTATGGAATATATGGTTCCTAGTCTAAGAATTGCAGCCTTTACAAATATGGATGACACTGGTGTTGTTCAAGAGAGGCTCGCGCAGTTGGTCGAATTGGAGGAAGACAGGTTTATTGAAGTATTTCACCAGCAGGTACAGAAGGAACGAGAGAAGGGTTACCATGACAGACACATCAAGAAGAAAGCCTTTAACCAAGGAGATCTGGTATTGGTTTATGACAACAAGTTCATAAAGCATCCAGGGAAGTTCAGGACACATTGGCTTGGTCCATATGAGGTTGCCTATGTTATAGAAGGAGGAGTTGCGCAGTTGAAGTCTTTGAAGGGAGAATGGAAGGAAGGGTTGGTGAATGGGAGCCGGTTGAAATTGTACTATGACAACCAGCTGCCTTGCATATCTCGGTAGAAGTAGAAGGAGAAGGGTCTAGGTGCCAGGTGCAGTTGAAACTAGGGACCAGACACAGAAAAGACAGTCTACACAAGGAAGGGAGGAACTGAGCAGAGAGCACAGGTTGCCCTGCGCAGCCTAAAGTCGAAGAAAAATAGAATATTCAGATCTACAGTGCCTCGAGATGAGTCACAGGTGAGTGTTGGGGGCCTATTGGGCATGGTTATGGATTAAGAAAGAAATAGAAGAAAAAGGAAAACAAAAGACAAAGTGTGAACTATGCGGAAGGCACATTGACTGAGATTGGGTCAAAGTGGTTAAAGAAGCAGAAAAGAAGGAGTGAAGCAAGGGAAAACAATTCATTGGATGAGAAGACCGAGGAGAACAAATCAGCAAGGAATATAGATTGTGGACAACTCAACAAGTGGAAAAATCTACCAATAGATGCTTTGGAGCACCTTGCAGGAAAGATGGAAAGACAAGCTGGCGAAGCCTGGAAAACATGGGTCAAAGAGGACCTAAGGTTTTAGACCCTAAGGTTTTTGTGTTTAGGGTTTTGACACCTAGGTTTCGACCTAAGGGATGTCCGAGAGCTATTGTAATGTATAAATAAAGGTCTAAAGGACCTAGGATGGCTTGGTTCAGAGTTGGTTGTTGTTGTTGATACTATTGTCTATTGTGTGAGAGAGAAGTGATATGTGTGAGAGCATTCTGTATTGTAAGATCTTCAGTTGGGTGCGAAGATCAACCCTGCAGTTGGGTGTGCAAGGAGGGGAGAGAGAGAAAGAAAGAGAGATCTACAAGCTAAGAGCGTAGATAGAACTGCATGTTTTCACATAATATATCAAGAAACACAGTTTTGTGGACGTAGCCCTAGGGAGAGGGTGAACCACGTATATCTTGTTGTTTTGTGTGATTGATGTTGTGCTCTTCTACTTTCTATTATATTGATATTGCATCATTGTGTTAGATCTGAGATATAACTTGCGCGGTATGCTTAAGAGAGATAAAGAATAACTAGATTGTTGTGTGTTAGTGTTTTGGATCCACTTTGCATTTCCTCTGGTTGTAGACACTTGTGTCCTGCAACCCCCTATTGCTACTTCTGGTGAGACTACATCTGCTTTCTAGGTGTTGTCGAAAGGGTCAGTAGTTAGGGCTTGTTGGTGCACTGTTAGAGATGAACCATGGGTCTGCCCCTATGCCAACAAAATGTTTCTAGAAGGGAACAATTTTCTGATATGCCTTTACAACCAGTTTTACCTGATTTCCCATTTGCTAAATGGGGATTAGACTTTATCGGCCCTATTAACCCCCCATCTTCTACAGGGCATGTATTTATCCTGACATCAACAGACTACTTTACCAAGTGGACCGAAGTTGTCCCTCTTAAGAATGCATAGGATGAGCAGGTTATTAACTTATTAGAATCTAATATATTTTCTCACTTTGGTCTTCCGCTTGAAATATTTTCAGATAATGGATCAACATTTATTTCGACAAAGTTTGCTTGGTTTCTGAGCAAATTCAAAGTCAAGCACTTCACCTCATCAACCTATTACCCTTAGGGAAATAGGTGATCCGAGTCCACTAACAAGAACCTGATCAGAATTCTAAAAAGGATTATTGACGATAAGCCCCGCCAATGGCATACCCTCCTTGCATATGCATTATGAGTTGATCCCACAACCACCAAAAATAGCACTAGCCACACTCATTTTCAACTTTTATATGTCCAAGAAATTGTTATGCCTGTCGAACTTGAACTCAAATCTCTTTGTTTAGCTATGCAGGATGAAGAATTGAATTCTACTGATATTTCCTAGAGAATGAATACTCTGTTAGCCTTTGAAGAACAAAGGAATCATGCATTGTAAAATCTTAAAAGAAAGCAGTAGACAGTCAAGAAATACTTTGATAAGCGTGCTAAATCTTCCAAGTTTAAAGTAAATGACAAAGTCTTGCTTTGGGACTCCACACATGTTGATAGAGGCAAGCACTCCAAATTCCAAAAACTCTGGCCAGATCCTTACAAGGTCGCTCTAATAGTCGGAAATAATACTTACATGTTAAAGGACTTTGAAGAGCAGTTATTCTCTTTTACGACTAATGGCTCGCATTTGAAACATTATGTTGAGCCTAGCTAATTGTTACATTTTCCGAATCAATGTTTCATGTAAATATTAGTTTAGGTTGTACAGTTTCTTTGTTTTTTTGCACTTTATTTCGTCATTTCTGTTGCTTTATTTTCAATTTTGCTTGAGTTTTGATTGCAACTTTATTTATTTTTTATTTCACTACAGTTTTATTTCTTTGTTTCTTTACCCTCAATTTTGTGGACTTTGTTTCAACCTAATTTAGATGAGTCTATACAACCATAGTTTTTCCATGCTTGCAGAATTATGCTTGAGTACTGATAAGTAGTCAGAACAGAAAGAAAGATAATCGCTTGTGGTTCGCAGCCTTGTATTGTGCTGCCTTTATGACCCCTTTACTTAAACTTGAGTGTTAAAGCTATCCCCTCTCTCATATTTTCCTTTTCTACCTTCCGCCATCCATATTTTGAAAGAGCATACTAGAGCAAAGAAAAATTTTGAGTGCATAACAGAAATTTTTCTTGATCTGCGAAACCAAAAGTTGAGTTCAAGCCAATAGTATATTTCCTTCTTTGTGGAGTCGCAATTGTTGAGTCTTAAAATCATCATGAAGTCACCAGCCTGCAAAGAATTGCAAGGCACACATATTTTTTGCAAAAATAAACACACACACACACACACACACAGATATATCTATATCTATATATATATATATATATATATATAAATGGGACCCCTAATAATGTTGCTAAGAAGGTAACTTAAAAAGAGTTCCTCGAAGAAGAAGTCTCCTAGTTCTATATTCACTGATGGTTGTCTTGGATGCTTACTAATGATCTGCATATTGATTATTTGGTATGAGATTGGTTTTTGTTTTCAACAAAATGAATGGTAACAGTGGTGGTTTCAAATGATGATTAAAAAAATTCCTCTTGGGGCATCGATTTCCAAAACTTTAAAGACATTAGTACTGAATAAAATCATCAAGTTATGGCTGATGTTGATGATTTATGGCCTCAAATGGTAAAAAAGGGTTCATTGTTGGCAAATGTTTTGACATGATTCATTGGCTCACTCCTACCTGATGCACTTGATGAGTTTATCTTTGTGGCTTGTTATATAAAAGGTGTTTTATATACATATATTCTTAGCACATCACTTATATATTTCATTGACTATGTATATGATCCAATGCATATTACACAAGTTACAAGGATATGTTCCATGTCATAACAATCTCGGTTGTTGATTAAAGGTGGTGGTTTGAAGGTTTACATATGGTAAAAATTGAAAGTCTTAACGCATATGGGATATAGTTTACAACACATATTATATGCCCCGCTCCAACGTTTATTCCATACAAACATTACTAACTTATATTCCATGACCTTGATTTATTGTTAATGCTTGTAATAAGTTCGAATGCATGTGGGAAATTACTTGTGAATCGACCATATAATGCATATTGGATATAAAATGGATATTGGATATTGTCGACGGTCGTATGTGGTAGGTGGATGTGTTAGTGGCATGTGATTTTTTAGGAGCTGGCAATTACTTGGCATTTAACGATTATGTAGGGTTTGGACTTGGCTTGTATTGGGTTTAGTGGATGTTTAATGTTGGTCATCACCCTAGCACGACATGACCAACTAAGTTAATGCACCAGCACCATTGGTATACCACCTTGGATTTTGGCATTCGTATCATTTGGTTTTGGAGGAAGTTGGAGTATTGGTAACTGCTACAACCGTTCATAGGCACCATTTAACCCGCTCAACAATAGGCACTAGGGTTTTGTTTCTCTGTCATCTAATGTGTTTTTTTTGCTAAATAGTTTATGTATGGCTCTGTGACTACTTGTTATGCTCGCATTCGATGCTTTCTTGCTCTCCTTTCTAGAAAAGAAAAGAAGTTATTATGCTCTTGGTTTTACTAATTCACTTGCATGGAAACTCGAATGATCTAGTTGATAGTTTTGATTAATATTTTTTTTGGGTAGTTGATTGCACATTCACCATGTCGATTTGTTGGTTTGCAACAGTCTATAAAGTATTCAAGGACAAGGTCTAGTGTTTATTGTATTTGGGTATTTTGTGTCACATGCTACTAGCGGCATGCACACTCTGCATATTTTATTCTCTGGATAGCAGCGTCATACGACTTTATGCATACCCTTATTTGAGTCTGAAGAGGTCATTTCATTGGTTTTACTTGCAAACTTAACCAAGTTTGAGTTGTGAGTCCACTAGGTTAAAACCCTCGTCATACTTGGGGTTTGTTGTTGGTTTGTTTCGTTACCAGTCGCAACCCTTGTCTACCTGGTTGTCATTATGCGGGTTGTATGTGATGTATAAGAAGCAGTTAAAGATGACAATGTTTCACTACGTATTATACAAAGGGTTGCACCAGGATTTAAAATAATTTGGGGAGGATCCATGATAGGTATCATATTCTAATTCAACAAGGGTTTGAACCCTATCACTTCATGATACCTCTGCCACAACCGAAATTTTAAAATGGGTTGTCAATATAGTTTTGAATCGAATCACCCTTCATTGTAATGATATTTGGTGGAAAAGAAAATTGGTTTGCCTATCCTGGATTTGATTAGAGTCACAACAAAATAGTGTTGTATGTTATTATTTTTTGCGCTTGATGCTTGACGCATTTCTCCCACCCATTGCGAAACAAATGCTTATTTCAATATTATTTATGGAAATCTCATGTATATAATGGAACGTGTGTGCATTTGAATGAGATTTGATGATTTCAATACACGGGACCTTGTTTGATTGATGTTTCAATGCCTTGTTGATATCTTGGGCACTGCTTACATGGAATTTTACATTCAACACTCGGAAATAATATATTGTGATCTAATAAAGGTGGAAATGGGTGCATACATGGATTTTTGTGAATAATAAATGACACCAGAAATGTGACTGTGAGTATTTTGTGAATGAATTATGGAAATAATCGAACTATTGTAAGACTTTTTTTGAAAGAATAATTTGATGAAAGGATAATAAAATGACACTGACCTTATGGATTGAACACTATGGTTGTATGGTTATTATAATAATGCTTGTTGGGGTCATAAAAGGTGAATAATGATTAAGACAATTGTAATGAAAGCATGTCCAATTTTTATTCCCGTCATACTTAACATTTTTCGTTCATTACAATCCCTTTTCACTATCCCAAGTACATGTTTCATTCTCATGCTTGGTTGCAATTGTATGAAGTGTCTCATAGCATAATTATTTGAGTTTGAAGAAGTGTTTAGTCGGTTTGATGTCTTCTTTGTTCTATACCCAAGGATGTTCATGTGAGTGTAATGATTTGATAGAGCTAGTTATGGTAAATGAACAGTCCATATTACATTTCCCTTATCATACTTACCATTTCCCACTCATTATAAGCCTAATCATGGAATCCCAAGAACCCTTCTAAGTCCTTGTTCTAAGTCATTATTAGCTCTAGGACATGAAATGCATAGTGATTGATTGCATGTGTATTGTGGTATATAGAGCCAAATCTAAATTATTGTTTTGCAAAATGTTTAGATGATGGATTAATGATGCTTTGGTTCTGATGTTTGTGAACGTGTGTTAGAATGAGAATTTTTAGCAGAGGCAGTCATGGTAGGAGAGGAAATAATAGAGGTAGAGGACTAGGTCCTTGGCAAAGGGGTAATAAGAGGCTCTGATTTTCCATACATTTTGATGCAAATTCAGAAGAATTCAATCAGTTGTTGCAGACAGGTTTCCTCAATTTGGTTGGCCAACAAGCCTATAAACCTCCACTTCTACTTGAGAACCCTCATCCAAGTATCGATATTCCAATCCCAAACCATGTTTATGCTCCTCTAGTTAGACTAGTGTTGGTTGTGGAGCCTGATTATCTTCCTGATTCAGAGGTCTTTTACTTTCAACCGTGTTTATACCCCATGAAGTATTTACACCCCAAAAGTATGTACACTCTTCCACGCGGGGGAGTGCAGAGGGGGAGTACCCCCTCTGCGGGGTCCGGGGGAGCTATCCCCCTGGCTGGGGGGTTTGGGGGCAAGCAAGCCCCTAGCAGGGGTTCGGGGGCGAAGCCCCCGAATGAAAAATTGCCTTGTAAATGTATATTGTAATTTCATTGTAAATCTGGACCGTTCATTATAAGGTCGCAGATCTAATGATAGAGATTATGTTAGGGTTTTTTGCCCTAGAAGGCAACCCTCTTTTATGAGGGAAATGTATTGCGGCTATGGTGGATGACAAATATTGTATTCTGAGATAGGAGACTGTGAGAGAAAGAAGAGGAAGTTACAACAGGTTTGTTGTAGGTTGTATCCCTTCATATGTTAGATAATAATAAAGGAAGGACCTGGCAATTTCTCTAGTGGGTGTAGCCCACACTGGGTGAACGACATAAATTTGTGTCTCTATTGTATTGTGTATCTTATGTGTTTTGTTTCCGCATTTGTTTTATTTTATTGCTCCACGGTCCTTTTTTTATAACAACTAGAACTTGACGGCTGGAAAAATGGTGTACATCATCCTTCTGGATCGTCACATGGCTGGCCAAATATTGATCACCCTCAACAGTCTCATTTTCATGCCTAGCATACTGCTTCCCCCGTGCATCAACAACCTATATCTCAAGCCTCACATGCCTCACATGCCAAGGCCAAGATCACTAAACTTGAGGATAGTCCAGAGAAGGAGAAAATAGTAGCAGTTGAGTCAAAGTCATCACATTTAGTCACTTCACATGTGCAAGGAAATGATCAGAAATCTGCTAAGGCAAGTTCATCAGTTGGGAGAGATGAAAGGGATGAAAGTAGTCATGGAAAGAGAGGAGTAGCCTCTCACAACAAATATGGTTCTTCATTATTTTGTTGGCATTTGTATATGAACTTATTTGCACTTCATTTTGGACAACATATTATTTTTGGCAACTTATGATTTTGATAGCATTTTATTTGGGACAATTCATACTTTTGACAGTTTATATTTTGGACAACCTTATATTTTTATGCTATATTGTTTGCATAGATCTACATGATGGTTAAATTTGGATGAATTTAAATAATTTTTACATGAAGCGACAAGGGGATTCTTATGAACTTTCCATCTTATGCATTTTAATGACATGGAGTGTATGATGTGGCAAGCTGATATGTCTTGCATATAAGGTGGAAGTTACAAGGAGGAGATGGTTCATTAATTGGTCTAAATAAATAGGGGGTCCCACTTATTTGTATTATTTAATGTCCTTATCATATTATTATTATTATTTATTAAATTTACTTGACAACTTTCCTATTAACTAACTAATGGTTAGTCGATGAGTAACTAAAAGTAGTTGAATGATTCAACTACTCTGGATACATTAAAAGGAGTAAGTTGAACAAAGTAAAAGGGGAGAACACATTTCTTTGATGAGGTCTGCTCTTACTTCCAAGTGAGATTGCATTGCTACTTCATTCATCTTTGATTTCTAAGCTAAGACACTTCTTGTGATGGCAGGATCTGTTGAAGATGATGAAAAGCTAGGACCAAGAGGCATTGAATTATGATATGCTTCCAGGTTGATTTTCTGTTTGATAGTATACAGATTTCTTTTGGTTTCTAGATTATTTTCTCAGTACTAAATATGATTCTTGTGTAGAGTCATAACATAGTGCAAGATGTGGTTGTTGGCTTATCATTCTTGGTCTGATTTGAAGGCATGAGTGGCCTATGTGTATGTTACCTTAGGTTGCTAAACTTTCATCTGGTCCATATTTTGAAAGTATTAGAAGTGTATTGGTTGTTACAGAATGAATGAATAAAATCATTTATGGTTTTGCAACTCTCTTGGTCTCTCTTATTTCTATCAGATTATGTGATTTTGCTTCTTGTTTATATTTTTATATAAAAAAAACAGATTTTTTTATTTTAGTTTGCATTTGATAAATAAATTTAAAACAACAATTGGTCTTTAAGTCAAATAGCTTGAAAGTTAATTGAACTTTCAATAAGGCTATACAATAGGGTGATAATCCCACCTATCTTGTCTTATCCAAACAAGATTCGAAAAAATGTTGTGAGTAGAGCTTTCATTTTTTTTACTCAACAACTATAGGAGATTTCCTTCAGTGATTGAGCTTATTTTTAACATTCATATCTGAAGTAGAGGCCCTAGTTTTGTTGATTGAGATAATTGGTTCTTTCGGTGTGTCACCAATCATTGTGGCCACAACATCTCCTCTTTATTTTTGCTTGAATAAGCAGAAGGAAAGGCCCCCCAACCGATTTTTTTTCTTTAATGCCTAATCTACTACTACTGTGAGCCTACTGCATATTCTTTGACCATCTAGGGGGTTAGGGATTTTGATCTTTATTGATTTTTTATCTTTGAGGGGGTCTTTCATTGCTCATGATCTCTTTTCTCTTGTACATCTTTTATGTTTTTCATTAGGCTTTTGTTTATGATGTTCCACTTTGACCCTTTGGGGTGAGATTGGCAGGTTGTCTTTTGAGCCTTTTGCACTAATTGGTTTTAATGAATTTGAATGTATTTTTTATCCTATTTGATTGCAATCTTTAATGCTCTATCTTATACCTTGCAAATATTTTGTTTTTGAGAACTCATTGATTTCTTATGCATTGGGTTGGACTATCATCCCACTGCATCATTGAGAAATGAATAATTGGCTTTGATGGAAGAGCATACAGTCATGTTGCATCATCTTGTTTGATTAGTGCATTAATGGTATTCATACTCATGTTTGTGCAAGCTAGGCGTGACTAAGCATGGTGATTTCTTCTCTCCATCTTTTCCTTTACTTTCCTTCTACTTAATGCTCCTAACATTTAATAATGGAAGTTGATATTGCAAACTTGTGAATAAATAGAGCACTAGAATGTGAGTCCATAGACTCAAAAGATTAAACTGTAAATTGTACTGAAACATCATTAGCCTATATTCATGACATTGTTTAAGATCTTGGGGCAATGAATTCTAAAGTATATTATAGTGCAACAAGTTTCTGCCCATTTCAAAGATTTGGTTTCAGTTTTTCCATTGATTAAATGTTAATATCAATCTTACATGGAAATGGTTTGCATTTGAAAGGTCGATAACCTAATTATTTATATTTCTTAGGCCTCAATTTGCAGTGTCATATCATCTTATCATGAAGGAAGGAATTATTGTTTTGGATGGAAAATACATGACTGATTTAAAAGTTCTAATGATATGCATTGTGTGTATATATTATTGTATATCAATAAGAGATCATATGTAAACGCAATAAAGTGTGGTGAAACAGTGTAGTCAAGTTTCAATATCTAGAAAGTTTTATTTTTGTTGCCCTTCCATTTTTATTTGAATGTTGAAATATGTCGTTGAGAAGCATTATTAATATGTATCTTATCCTTAAAAAAAAAAGGTTCTCACAGTGACAATTTGAACATGATGTCTGGCTTGCTAACCAATGATGGAAAGTGTGTAGAGATCTGTGTGTGAAGAGGAGATTTCATAGTTTTATTAATGAAATTATGCTTTTACAGATCCAATTACTGTCTAATATTCTCCTTTTCTAGATTACTTTCCATTAAATCTCTGTATAAGCATCAAGGCCCATTTCTATGTGTTAAATGAGTGTGAATTCTATGAAAACCCTTGTAAATGTGTGTGATCAATGGATTAGCATAGCAAGGTCAGATATTTGAGTGTTAGTTGAGTACTTGTGGAGAAATCAAACTAAATTATAGTCCAGATTAAAGCAATGGACCGACTGTAACCAAACATCTGGGTTGGTACGGTTCCAACGTGCAAGGTCTCAATTTAAAAGGTTACAAAGAATGAGCCATCTGGACCATCTAGATATGAAGTTCTCAATAAAAATCATGTTTTAAAAGTCTTCTACTAGCCCAGATTGTGGACTTCACAATATAGTTCCATGTCAAAGGTTTCGTGCTTCGTCGAAAGTCGCACCATCGGGCATCCGATCTAAAGGTAAGTTTAAATTTGAGTTCGATGATCCAGATTTCCAGATTGATGGTTCTACTTCCAGGTTCCATCACTTTATAAATTAAACTTTGATCAGGCGCGAGGTGAAATTTATTGAAAAGTGAGACATCTGAGCATCCAGACTCTTTTAAACCAAAATTAATTCAAAGGATTTATGTATTGTCCAACCTCCAGAATTTTGTTACTTTCCCTCATTGTGTGGAGTAAAAGAAATTCACCTTACCACATGTTAAATATAGACCTCGATGTAGAATTCAAGTTGCCAGCACTGTGCATTAAGAAGTTGGAAAACTAATGTCTTAGCTGAATAAGTCAAGATCGTTTCCTTGATAAGTTGCTTCACAACACATGACAATCACTAAGAACATAGCTACATCGAGATGCAGATATAAGAAGAGAAAGAAAGCACAGGAGGGAAACCCCAAACTTAATGTATGAAGAGCCTTAAGTTTCATTTGCCTTCATGGAAGGAAACCCCAAATTTCATTGGAGACCCCGGATTCATATGTCCGAATAAAAAAAGGGAAACCCTGACATTTCATTGGAAACCCTAAGTTTATGCAGCTTCCAGTGTGTCAATCCAGTGTGGCTTCTGACATGGTATCTAGATCTCGCTCTTTGGTTTATTGGTTTTTTTATCCCGAATGTCGGATCAATGGATCAATGACCAAGATTTGCAAAGAGATGAAATGACAATTGTTGAGTCTTATTTTTTCACATCCCATAACTTGAGTTTTTGATGGCCAAATCGAGCAAACAAGAACTCATTGGAAAGCTTGGGACTTAGGAATAATTTGAAACATTTTTTCATGCTTAATTGACATTAAAAATGCTCGGATTTTAATTGATTTATACAATTGTTAATGTCTCTTCTTTTGTTCAAATATAATTGAATTAATATGTTTTCATTGTTGTCATTTGATCTTGTTCACACTTTGACAGGAGCACATAAGTGATGTAGCACCAGATCGTTGAGAATGGGAGTACAAAATCGTCGAGCAGACGAGGTTGAAGTTATACATATTTGCTTTCCCAGATTGTCGAATATCTGACTATCTAGAATCTAGACTTTCATTAAAGTAGAGAGAAAGCATTACCAAGAACTCGGATACTTGGATTTAAGGTTCCATCTGCAAGATTTTGTTATATAGTTGGATAAATCATTATCTAGCATTCAGGCTTTGCTTTAAAAGGTTGACCTAATCCTTGTTGGGTCTCATAAATGTCACATTTTCATCCTCTTTTCCTTTCGCCATTCCTGACATTTTATCACCTCATTTAACCTTTCATTATAGCATTTTCATAAATACATTTGGGTTTCACTTTATTATTTTCCACTTTATTCATTTTAGTATTAAAAGGGAATTTATGATTAAATATTAGAAAATTGACATGTTTTCATATATATCTCAAAAATGTGTGAGCTTTGTAATGTGTAGGAATATGTGAAGGATTAATTCAAAAAGACTTCTCGAATATTGCCTCCACCATTTCAAGATTTGAGCAGATAATTATTCAAGCTTATTTCAAGGAGAAGATCATGGGTAATGGATAGCATATCTTATCCAAGATTTATGAGAGATATGTGTGAGGATTTGAAGGGATCATATTTTGTAATAATGGGAAATTGGTTGAGAGAAAAGTGGATCTGTAATTATGAGATGCTTATCTTCTTTTCAAAGATCTCATGTATAAAAGAGAGTGATCTCTCTTCATGAGGAAAGGGTCATTATGAGGAGAAAGTAGGTAGTCATTAGGATGAGAAAGTAATTAGTCATTATAGGGTTAGAAGGAGATTAGATTTAGATTGGAAAATGATTAGAAATCAATGATAGGAGTTAGTCATTTCTTTGATTAGTTTCATGATTTCATTATTTTGTCATTTGATCACTGTGATGTAATTGAGATTTCTTTATAATTAGTGTGAGCTCACATGTGTTTTCTTGTTGTTCTTCACATGGTGTTTTCATTCGATGCAATTTTCCATTTCCAAGTTAATTTCATTTCAACAATTCATTTCAGTCGTGTGTTTCGGCAATTCAATTCCACGTCGTGTGTTTCAGCTTCCCGCATTATATTAACAATTCAATTCCAATTGTAGCTTCAACATTAGATTATGTTAAAATAGCCTCAATCCTACATATACTATGCATGTGCTTCATAAATTTACGATCTCCTCGGGTTGACAATTTAATGATTGGGCACTTATTAAACAACAATATTTACCACCAGCAATCCTCACCAACTATACCATCCTAGAATGAAGGTCCCATTGTGCAAGATAAGATGTCTAATTTTGGGAGAGGTCGTTACTAAGTGGTCTACATTAGAGGAGTGCCCACGCTGTAAATGGGATAGGTGGCAATATGGACACATTAAAAGCCTTCTTTATGTGTTTTTTCCCATCATTATTGAGGAGGATCCAACATTGAGGATCTTGGTTGTCATGTTTGTGTATTATAGATATTTATTCTTGGAAGAAATTGTGGATCGAGAATTCACTTAATGATTTCGTTGTAAAAATAATGAAACATAACTCTATAAGGAGAAACCCTTTCTTTACGCCAAGTGGGTTGAAAAATCTAAGATTTAGGTCTTGTATATTATTATCAAGGTTTAATGAAAGATGGAAGGCCATTTGGGGCTTTTTCTTGTACCTTAATCCGAGGAATTATTTCTGAAGAATGAATACAAGGAAGAGTTGATTCATGACCCATTTATGTGATTGTACATTGTTTGTCTATTGATAATTTTACTATAGTTTTCACATTTCTAAAATTGTTTAGTGAAATATTATGAACTGGTTATGAATGTGGTTATGAATTTGATTGGAGGAACATACTTATATAATTGATATGCAATTGAATAAGCTAGCAAGGTTTATGTTGGTAAATATGGATTCCTTCATGTTTACAATTATTTAAATTGTATGCTTGCAATAACGATTAGAATAGAATTGCACAGGATTGCGTTAAGGATTTAGGATTATCCTGGGAAATATTTAATCAATGGCAACCAGATTCACATAACGGAGGAAATTTCATACCTAACAAGGCTATGTGGTAGTGTAGTCCCTACCAACAAGGTTAGAAAGCAAAATGTGGAAAATGGGGTCAAAATGTAAATGAAGCAAAGTGTTCGGTGCAAAATGTATATCACGAAAATTTTGTGTGCAACATGTATATCACGGAACATGGGAAAAAGTAAATGACGTTTGGCAGGCAAAGCACCATATATTTTTTGAAAGTATATAGCGAACATATATTTTTTGAAAGTATATAACAAACTACAAATTTGTTGACAATGGAAGAATAAATTTGGAAATTTAAACGCATTTGCCATATGGACTGGGGAAAGATAAAAATATATGAAGACATAAAATTAAAAGGAGAAGAAATATAAAAATTTAAATGCATTTGTGAACATGGGGTATAAGTAAATGACGCTTGCATTGTAGAGCACCATTTATTTTGAAATATATATAAAAAATTAAAAATTAAAAAAAAAAAAAAAGTTTGTAACATATAAAAAATTAAATGCAATTGTCATACAGAGTGGCGAAAGATAAAAATAAAAATCTGTAACATATTAAAAATTAAATGCATTTGTGATACAGACTGGTGAAAGATAAGAATAAAGTTTGTAACATATAAAAATTTAAATGCATTTTTATTTGAAATATGTCCAAAAATAAAAGTGTGTTACATACTACTGGAAATTTTGAAATATACAAAGAAATTAAAGTTTGTTACATATAAACCGGAATTTAAATGGGTTTGTCATGTAGAATAGGCTTGGGGCTCCCGTGGACCATTACAGAAATATGTACAAGAAACAAGATTGTGGAAAGAAGATAGAGTGCAATACCTGCAAAAATAAATAAATGGAAAGGTATAAGTGTTTTCCTATACATCTCTATTTAAGAAACTGGAATAAGTGGGTTGATAAAGAAAACAAGATGTGATTAGTAAACTTACAATGAGGGTACATCTAAGCCCTTTGGCTATTTTCTTGCGGCTGTCGTTTCATTGATGTCACCAATGACTGTGGTTTCAAGGATGTCCTCGACGGCTGCTGGAATGTTGGCAATTGCCTGTTGCCTTTCCTTGGAAGCCTGTTTCAATTGCCTTTTGAGTCATTCATCAATGTAGCTTCTCATTGGGGCGACGTTGATCTCATTCCGGGTTTTTATGTTGAAAATATCATTTTCTAATTTCCGTAAGTCGATAGAAAGATTATAGAGAGCCTGATGAATTTCCTCATTATGTACTGCATATTTGACTAGCCAGTTGTGGACGTGAGCTTGATCAAATTGAAGGATGTTGTAAAAAAATTCCAGAGACAAGGCCTTAAACATAGCAACTTCTTTATCGAACTCTTGCCTAGTTAAGGGCAAGGAGTTTGTGATTTAGTCGCGGTCTTGGAAGTCGTTTTTTTTCCTGGATAAGTCGATATTTGATAGCCTTGTGAATAATTTATATTTCTTCAATATGGCTTGTTCACATGACTGAACAATGAGATGCAGGTTATGCACTTTTTCTTTCCAACATGCATTCAATTGAACTATCCAGTTTTTGGATGGAAGATCTTCTTCTCTTCTTTTTGTTTCTGTCACATTGTTGACAATCTTACCAAAAGGAATGACCGTTTTTAAAAATAAATTTTCTTCATCTTTTAACTCGGCTTGCAAAAGCTCGAGCAAACTATGTGCCCTGGTTCCAAGGGAAGTGATGGTTTGTGATCTTTTCCACACCTCAATAACCAGTTCCATTATTTTTCTGATATTATTCTCCACATATCCTTTACATGATGCGAGGAGGGTGGAGGATGATTTTACATTGGGTACAGGGGTTCCAAGCATGGCTATTGCCAAAGGATTGACAAGCAACGGCATAGGAATGAAAGCATCTTCCAATTCCTTGACCCGGTTCTTCAGTCTGGCATTCTCGGTCTCCATGCTTCCAATGGAATCATGAAGTGCATCTCCTCTTGTGGTGTGAAGTTGACAGATTTGGGATGGTCGCATGTTGGCAACGTGAACCTCTGAACGAGTTTTTCCTTTCTTATTTTTAACATATTTTTTCTCAATTATCAAAATTTTGGACTGGCTATCAAAAACAATGCTCTGGAACACGAAGGATTCATCTTCGTCAAAATTTTCAGTGACGGATATGTCCATTGGATGGCTATGGTGGATGGCGTCTTCGGGCTGATCAAGGAAGAGGATCATGCTATCCAGATCAATGTCAAGTTCCATGTTCTCACTCTAAACTTTTGGCTCTTCCGCCTGCCCCAAAATAAAATTCTCTTCTTCTCTACTAGAAGCTTGTGAGAACTATCAATTTTAGAATGAGGAGGGTCATTATCTTCTCCTCCGTTTGAAGAACTCTGAGTTTCTTTGTTGTTGTGGTGGGTCGTTGGAGCGATGCTCCAGGATGTCGTACTTTTTGGAGTGGTATTTGCGGATTGAACACTCTTGTCATTGGGGCCTTTCCTCTGTTGCGTGTACAATTTAGTGCAGCTTTGCACTGTGTCCACATCGTCGGCATCAGAGGCAGGACCGTTGTCACCACTATCTATGTTTTTGGGCAAGTGTTTATTTAAAAAACAATCGTCGAGGCCAAGTGTTTGTAAATGTTGTCGAAAAATATTATAGGGGTCGAACCCTCTTATGATTTCAGCATATCTCAGGTTGGAGATGCTAGAATGTGCTGTGAAATCGTCAATTTTGTTGACGTTTTTCAACATGAACTCCCCTACTTTTCAAGGCAGAGGAATGAACTATTTTTTTTTCTTCTTTTGGAACAGATGGAACCAATAGTTGTATTGACATGCTACTTCTACAACAAACATTATGTCTGTAATGTGACATGGAAGGAGAGCAGGTTGTTCCATGGAGCCAAAAATTCTTTTCATAGTGTAATTATCCAAAAGTTTGAGTGTCCCCTTCTTGTCCAAAAGACTAGTTGCATGTTCAGATATGCGAGGTGTATCTTCTCCTAACAACAAAACTTTGAAAACATACAGGAAGCCATTAAAAACCTCATAAAAACAGTGGGAAGCCTTGTGCTTCCACAAGGCCTGGTACAAGAACGTTACTGGATGCAATTCGCAGTTGGCATTCTTGGACAGAGACAGTTGCGGAAACCGACAGGAATGCACTATTGCAAAAACTAAATAGGACGACACATAAATTTTATTTTCCCTTTTGTAGCTTGACAATTGGGAACATATTTCATGGGAAATTAACCTGCCCCAATCAAAAATGGCTTGTTCGTTGACTATGAGATACAAAATATAAAGAGCCATGCAAGAAACACTTGGTGTGAACTCTTATCCGGTTATTCTTGTAAACAGCCAGCCAATTTCATGAAATGGATTTCTAAATGAACTAACCTGCATGCTTGTAATATCTTTAGGAACAAGAAGCGGGTTTTCCAAAAAATGGGACAAGAGGTCCAATCCATTATTATGCTTTGCTAGGAACTATTTGCAATCTTCTCCTCTGAACGTCAATGTTGGCCTCGACAATTTTAGCATTTGGCGGAAGACCTGAGGTGACAAAGAAACAAAAGAGAGGTCCTGTAGTGGAATAATTCTTTTCTCTGAAATAAATTTATCGGTGCACCAAGAGACCAGGTCCTTACAGTCAAAAACCTCAGGGACACAGCCTGCATGAGAAATCTCGGAGGTCCAAATTACTTGGTTCTCTACAGTAGAGGTTGAGTAATAAGAATATGCCCTGGACCACTGGAAGTTCTGGTTCTCACGCCTAAATATGTTGAGAGTATCTCCACAGAACTATTGTCGAGTTGATGCCATAGGTTTATGAGAACGTTGGTTTGCTACAGATGATGGTTTAAATGAACAGTTAGAGCCGATAATGTAACTCTTCGCTAAATATTGGTTAAATGCTTATGAATGGGAAATCTCCTCGAGCCTTTCGTTGAGTAATGACAATCTGTATGGGTGGCGCATGATGAATTGTTAGCAGTAAAGATTATTTATTGCATATTTAGAAATGCGAAGGTGGCGGGTATGGCAAAGAGCAATTAAGGATTGGAGGTTTTGTGAATGTGCGAAGGCCACGACGTGCGAACGTGAAATCAACACTCGGAAGGGATAGTATAATCCCCCCGCAAATTTTGGTTTAATGCGCATCAATACGAGATCTCCTCGAGCCTTTCGTCCATCAATGACAATTTATATGGTTTCTGCATGATGACCTGTTAGAATTAAATGTCAGTAATTACATATTTAGAAACAAGATATGTATGTGTATATATATATATATATATATATATATATATATATATATATATATATA
>JZKD02S1518300.1:391135-403089 GCA_000966675.3 Picea glauca | reverse complement strand
ATATATAACTTTTGTTTTCTTTTATTATAGACAAGTACGAAGGTGACGGAGATGGTAGAGAGCAAGGAAAGAATGGCAAGCTCTGAAAAGCGGTCGGATGGGATTCAAAAAAGGATTACGGGGATACTCAAGACAACCAAGTGTTGCACGGTCAAATTTCATGTATCGGAATTTTTGAGTGCAAAATGTGTAAAACGAAAGAGATCATGATGGGTCAGTTCAGTGGTCAGTTTGTATATTTGCAAAATTCCGAAAAAGTGGCTAAGCATGGAATAGGGAAATTGTTAATTGCATGTGTATCAATAAGATCTTATATATAATTGGCAACTGCTAATTGCAAAGGGGCGCGGGCATAGGAAACAACGACTATGAACTGAATATTTCTTCAACCTGCCAAATCAATGATCCGCCAAAGAAATTTGAAGAAATGGTGAAGTATGGAAAGAGGACAGACGAGCTTCAAAATGGGGTGACAATAGTTCCAAAAAGTATGTGAGGACCCGACGGTTAAATTGTATTTCTCAGAATTTTTCAGTGCAAAATGTATACCACGGAAGAGGGCAAGTCCGACTGTCAATTTGTATAGTACGGAACTGTGGATGTTGTTTGCAAGACACAGAACTATAGAGGAAATACTTTTCCCTTTAATAAATCTTTTGTGTCTTAAATGTGGTATGGCTCGTTTTAGCACTTTTCCATCCGTAAAGAAAGGCAATCTTGAGCCCGCCAGCCCTGGAGACCGTCTGTCAATTTGTATATCGCAGAGCTCTGAATGTTGTTTAGAGGTCATGGAAAAGTAGAAGTGAAATGTTGACCCACTCAACGCGCAATTCCGCCTGTCAATTTGTATATCATGAAACTATGGGTGCCATTTGTAGGACATGGAACAATAGAGGGTCAATTTAAAGAAAGGGATAGTGGTCGTTGGAAACGAGTTAATCCGCCAAGCTACGCAACAAGGCATTTTCGGGAAAAAAACAATTAAGTAACCAGGAAGAGAAACTAGAGGGAATAAAAGAGTGGGAAAATAGAAAGGCGAAAGGCAGTTTTCGTAAGTGCAAATTGGTTTCAAAGAAGCCCCATTGTTACAAAACCATCATTTTCTACTAATTGTCAGCAAATGCATTGTTCAAGATTAAATTTTATTGCAATGTGTGTGTGTAAATATGTTCTCGATACATTATTCCATGACTGTAACATATTAACTTAGCTACTAAACTTCATTTTCTACTAATTGTTAGAAAATGCTTTGTTCAAGATTAGATTTTATTGGAACATGTGGGTGTCATTGTGTTCTTGATACATTCTTCCATGACTGCAACATATTAACTCAAGTATTAAACTTCTTGCATTATGGGTTGTTAGCATTAAAACTTAATAATTGCATGTCTAGAAACAAGAATAATGATTTCACTGCAACATTGTGCATTGGTATTGCTATGTTCTATCTGCATTACAAATAGAATTGAACATTGGTTTGAAACTATGCAATCCATTTTTTGTTTGCATAAAAGGCTGGTGGATTAACACAGTACATTGTCTTATAATTGTTAGATGTTCCATTTTAGAAAAAAATAACCCAAGTAAACACAATATCAAATAAGTACGAGAGAATCGAACCATGCCAATGAGAACATGCGTTAAATCCAGAAAAGAAGCAACAACGAAGAGTCGAAGGAAAATTTTTTTTAATAGAAAATACATTTAAAAAAATAAGAAAAACACTGAGTATTGTACATCTATACTTAGAAAGTGGACCCAGTTCTTCGGGCCAAAACATTGAACGTATCTACGACAAACACACGCACGGGATCCACAGTATGCAAGATCCTTGCAGTTTTCTCCTCGATGAATCATCCTATGATGAAATTGATAGTTTTCAGAAGCTTCTCGTGAGGAAGAAGACAAAAAATGTTGCAGGGAAAATGGAATAGCCCTTAGGTGAAACCACTTCTGCATAGTCCAAAAACATTCAGCAGCACAGGTTGCACATGCAATTCTAGAGGGCCAAATTAGTCCATTATGGGCGGAAGGAGATGACTAGTAGAAAGATGCCTTGCAGCAACGAGATTTTTGGACCTGATTCCCAAAGATGTCAATCAATAATTTTTTGGATTGAAATATATCTCTGGGAGCATCAACATATCATTACTTTATAGTGAAACTCTACCGCCCAGAACGGACTAATTTGGAAGTCTGGAATTCCTACTTTGCACTGCAAAGTGGCTATTATGTTTACCGTCGGTTTCTTTTCTGAAACTCCTTTTGGTGTTGTCGGGACCGCCATCACCGAGCCAGGAAGTTCCATCCGTTAC
This sequence comes from Picea glauca, assembly GCA_000966675.3. NCBI lineage: Eukaryota > Viridiplantae > Streptophyta > Pinopsida > Pinales > Pinaceae > Picea > Picea glauca. The sequence goes on along the minus strand of JZKD02S1518300.1, from coordinate 400,774 downwards.
GGTTGATTTGAATTTGGGCACAGGAGTGGGAATATTCTCTGCATTGCCATCATCCATTGTCGTATCATTGCCCATCATATCATCTTCTTCCGACTCGGAATTCATGACATCAACTTCTGCGACAACCATGAATGCAACTGGGCAAGTTCTGTGAGCAGGCAGGGTTGCCTTAGAATTCTTTGGCTTGAAATATATCTCTCGATGTACCAAGGGACCATCTCCTTTTTTGCTTCTGGGTGGAGGGAGATGAATAATAAGAATATGCCATGGAATAGTGGAACCTTTGGCCATTATGCCCCAATGTGTTTACTGTGTCTGGACATAAATTCTGCCACAAATTATTAAGAATTTGTGTTTGCTGGAGACAATGTCTGAAATGAAAATCGAGGAGGGATAATATAACCCTCCAAAAATTATGGTTTAATGCGTATCAATGAAATATCTCCTCGATCATTTCATTGATCAATGACAAGTTCCAGGGTTCATGCGGAATGAGCTATCACCATCTGTTACAGAGAAATCCCCCTGTGGACAAGTGGATTCTCTCTTGGGCTCTAGACCCCTATGACCAAGATGGAAAAGTGTTATTGTGGACACTGACTTTCCTTTTCATGAAGCTAAACTATCCAAAGAATAAGAAGGAAGAAGAGTAAATACCTTTTTACCGATGTTTGTCCTTGCTCGATCCAAGCTGATCTTGATCTCCAAGTTCTTCAGAAGGTCCTGCAAAACAATGAGCAACAACAATGAGAAATACTTCCTACTCTACCACGATTAGCTTCATAATGGATCTATGAAAGAAACAAGTTCATGAAACGTACACAAAATTTAAAGGAAATAGGCCAAGCATAGATTTATATTAATGAAAACAAAGTGAGATGCTTACAACCATGGATGTAGGTGCAATGGCTTCACCAAGCTCTCTTTGTCCAGACCCTTGCTCAAATAATCCACACACAGAATGTTGATGCTTCAATTATATCTCCCTTATGAGATCATAAGTTTGATGCTTCACAATGTCTCCATATGCTTTTACCATGAGAAGGCCTCCTTATATAAGCTTGGAGAGACCCAACCACCTTAGATATTCTTGGGATAGGTTGAGGATCTTTCTCCATCAGTTGTGGATCCTCCCTAATATGTAGCCTTGACCTCATATTTGAATTCAACTGATTTCCAAGATAAGGGGGATTTTTCCCTGATTCTCCTCAACAACCCAAAATTTTCTCAAACAAGCCAGCCCTCCCCCAAAAGGGTGCACAGAGGATTGTAATGCTCCCCCAAAGAAGGCTAGGGAGCACTGGCACTCCCTGATAGTGGGTAGGGGAGTGCTGCCCAAAATTCCTTTAGAAAAACCTAGCGCTCCCCCAGAAGGGCGTACAGGGTGCTGCAACGCTCCCCCAAAGGAGGCTAGGGAGCACTGGCACTCCCTGAAAGTGGGTAGGGGAGTGGTGCCTTCCAAAAATCATTTTTAAGTGGTTTTCTTCATGGAAAATTCTTTGTACTCTTCATCAAATGATTTCTCTTCCTTAAATCGGTCTTTGAAGGTGTCTTAAGTGTCCCTGTGATTTCGTTAGAGACACGACATAAGCAAGATGGCAGTATGATGTTTGCGACACTTGTGACACTTAAGGCCAATAATGCGACACTTGCAGCACTAGTCATGACGACAATAGGTCATCATTAAAGTGAGTAATTTTGATGTGTAACAGATTGCCCCCCAAAGTGCGAAGTTAGAAGACAAAAACTGATGATTGAAGTACTTTGTAGACTTTTTCGAGCAAGGGTACGGACTCAGAGAACCTGATAGAAGCTGCACACAACCATCAAAAAAATATTATGACATGTTTCAAACCCAAGCCAGGCATACCTATGCTTGAGTGATAAAGACTTTCAAGGTATGGCCGCCATAAAATACACTATGGATCCATAATTATATTGACAAAAAGGTATAGTCACTGAAGATACAATGTGGATCTATACTCCTATGACCTGAATTGATCGTAGCCACGAAGAATACACAGTGGATCTACAAGGCAACAAGACATAGCCACAACCAATACAAAGTGGATCTATGTGACAGTATATGTGTCAACGTTCAAAAGAAACTCCATCGCAACCTGGGAAAAGTACATATAAGAGTGATGAATCAACCCAGGGTCTTCTTACCGATCCCTATGTAGTACAAATCTAACCATTGGAATATATGTCTTGATGTCGAACATGGCAGAAACCACTTGATTACTGGTCAATGAGGTAAATCATTAACAATTGCGAGGGAAATCACCATTGATGTCAATGATTCCCAAGGTACTCTAGTACATTCCAACGAATGTGAATGGATGAGCTGAAGTCGAACATCCGTGGAATCATCCGACCAGAGGTCAATGATGTAAACCCACTGTCGGACGCGAGGAGGCCTGCCATTGAGGCATGCAGGTCCCAAGGTACTAACTAGTTTCTAATTCTAGTTCCCGGATAATGTGTTGAGGTCGATAGAAATAGACTCGTCGAAGGAGGGCCTTGATGTATCCCCCATCAATGACACGAAACTGACACAGAGATGTAATTGGTGGATCAAAAGAACATGGACTAACATGGGTATTTAAACAAAAATTTGTGATGGTTGACTCTTGAGGCAGATACTTCCCTTGAACACTGAGGGATGACAATAGAAACTTGACACGGACCAAAACTTGATAATGTAGTGGATACTGTGACTTTCGTCAGGTGACCCAAAGGAGTAAAGAAACTCAGAGGATTGGTTCAGTGCAGAGGTTCAGTGGATTAAAATGCGTGCAAAGACAAAGTGTCGTGTTCAAGGGCAACTGTAAGAGTTACTGGTAATGTTCTCAAAAACTGCTTGGCATGCTTCCTTCAATTTTCCCCACATCCAGATAGACGAGTACCTCTTTTTTATTTAACAAGCTCAATGAGGGTAACACATGCTCAATATAACTCACCTTCGGTAAGTCCCTCTTCCTTTATTTAACGAACTTGAAGAAGTAAGGGTTCGGTCCCATATGGGCCCTTCAATGTATGTTTGTTTAACGAGTCCAGAGAAGGTAAACTCAGTGGTTTTTCATATTTAGAGAGTCTGAAAATGACTTAAAGATGACTCCAGTGTTGTCCTTTTTCGTAATTTTAGTCGTGCTAGGCCGAAAAAGAGATAAACAACCACTCGAAAGACGCCCTTTCAAACCTTTTAACGAGTGTGAAAGGAAGAAAGATCACTCGACAATATTTTCATGTTTAGAGAGTCTGAAAAGAGCTTAAAGAAGACTCTAGGGGATTCCTTTTTCGTATATCCATGCGAAGCCGAAAAATAGATAAAAGGTTGCTCAGTTACATTCTCATGTTTTTACTAGCACGAGAAAGAACAAAGAATAAGCTCGGTACTCTACCCCCAGCTTGAAAGCTAGTGGCTTAACTCTAGAATGATCATCAAAGGCTAGAGACATGCCCCCCAAGCTTCAATTCATTCACCAACTTTGAGGTTGTCACCAATTTTTGTACTAGATGGAGAAAAAGGATAAGGGTGGATGAAAATAAGGTTCAAATACGAGACCTAACAAAAGAGTCGACTCGACATCTATGAGATCTAGCAAAAGACTCGACTTGACAGGAGAGGTGATTGTTTCATTTTTTAATGAGATTGACACAGGAAAAGAATTATGCTCAAGGTTCCAGGTTCAATCCCCAGATTTTTGTTTCATTTTTTAACGAGCTTACCACAGAGAGAAAAATTATGCTCATATCCTCTGTTTCATTTTTTAACGAGCTTTCCACAATGAGGAAAACTATTCTCGTGGCCTCTTCTTAATCATGGCTTCCAAAAGGATAACGCTCTGGAAGGACACCATGTCAAAGGAAAAAAATCCGTCATGGCTTCCAAGAGATCTTCACTAGATGGAAGAACAATACTCCAGAAGGAACACATGTCGAGGTATGTGATAGGGGTAAGGAGATCAGGCTCCAATAGCCCTACCGAAGAGATCACCATGTCAACTATCGAATCCAAGTCATCGAAAGTTGAAGTCATGGGAGACAATGCCACATAATTGACCTGTGGCAAGGTTGATATCGACTACATATAAGATCTGTTTAGGGAGGTCATTGGGTTGATGGTCAAGTCAGGGCCAACAAACGAAAGTTGATCAATAGTCACCATTCTTCCATCACATAGGAAAGACATCACATGAAAAAGAGTGGACACAATAGCTTTCATGGCATAGACATAATCTCGCCCAAGGAGTAAATCGAAATCCAAGGGGTCCTAGACTACCATAACATCAATAAAGACAGTTTTCCCTCCCAAAGTTATGGGAAACTGGGGAAGGATCCCTAAAGGGTGACTGGTTCTTCTGTTAAAAGCGAGCAGAGTCTGGGTAACCGGCACAAGCTGAGGATAACCCAAAGCTTTCCAAGCAATAGAGGACAAAATACTAATGGATGAACCTTCGTCTATCAATGTCTGAGGAACGACCCGACCACAAACCTGTATTGTAATCTTGAAAGATGTGTGAGAGGGAAGGCGAGGTCTAGTTAGCACACCCCAATCAAAAATGATGGCCTTATTACTTGGAGGGGGTTTCACGAGAGAAAGAGGAATGCCCCCCACCATGGTAGATTTTGTATCAAAGAGAAAAACGTGGTCAGAATCAAGTTTACTCTCTAGAGGGAGAATAGGGTTGATCGATGATGGGATCAGATCGACCACGTTGGCACTCTTTAGAGAAAGAGTTGGATTGATCGATGAAGTAATCGGAACAACCACTTTGGCACTCTTCGGGTGAAGGGTGGGACTGACTGAGGAAGGAACTGGATCAGTCCCTTTGGCACTCCTCAATGGAGGAGTGGGATCGATCAATGGCAGAACCAGATTGACCACTTTGGCACTCATTAGAGGAGGAGTGGGATTGACCGATGAAGTAACCGAAGCAACCACTTTGGCACTCCTCAATGGAGGAGTGGAATCGATCAATAACGACATCAAATCGACCACTTGGGTTTCATTCTCCAAGGGGACAATGGGGTCGACAGGTGGAAATAGATCGACCGTTTGGTTAGTGGTTCAACCGAGGATGAAACTAGATTGACCACCTGATCAACCGGATTGACCGGGGATGGAACCAGATTAACCAGTCCATCAACTAACGATGGGTTGGGAGAAATATTATGATAATCGATTAGAAGTTGAAGCTTTTTCAAAAGAGAAGAAGCCTCATCCATACGAGGACAAAGGTGAGAATAATGATCACCTTCACATAACATAAAAGGAAACTTGACAGTTGTATTCTTCTTACCAACCTTAACATCACTAGTTGACGGGGCATCACCAGCATGTCTAGCAGAGGCCGATGATGTGGAGGCCCACATTTCTAAGACCTTGGGAAGACCATGGAAATCCCTCAAAAAGTGGTCACCCTGACAAAGACTGCAAGGGAATTTGGGTTTCAGATTCTTCATTTTAATCTTGTTGACCTCAACACTCCCTGTACTATTAATAGTAATCAATTGCTTAGATCCAACATATGATGTAGTTGGAGGCTTGGTCCTTTTCGAGTTCTTCTTCTTCTTCTCTTTCTGTTTATTCTTCTTCTGATCAGCCTGGATACTTTCTTTAGAGCTTTCACTAGGCGAAGAAGGAGAAAAGAAAGGAGACTTAATGGGTGGAGAAGGTGAAAATTCGACATGAGGTTGACGTGTGGGTGGTGTACTGACATTTGAAGTATTAGGTGTAGTTGAAGCACTGGGAGGATTTGAGATCACCGGAGTGTGGAATAACCAAACTGGTAATCCGATGGTGAGTCCCAAAAAACTTAGTGTGGCAATGTACGAAGGACCAAAGTTTCCAAAAGAAGGAAAGGTGAAAGGTTCCCTAGGATAAGGGGTTCCTCCATTGGTACTCCCTGGAGTTGATGCCATTAACACTGACTCAACCTAAGGTCCACTAAGTAAAACAAACAATACACGCTATGAATCTAAAATCAAACAATGAAACAAAACTTCCCACAATGAAACCACTAGTTGGTGATAAAATCCAACATCGCGAGATCAATATAAGAAGGGGCAGAGATAGAATGGGTGGATTAGTTACGTTGGAAACCTGCTTAATGGACTTATGCCTTGGTGCAAGCTTCCATGCAGTAAATGTGGATTTACCATCCAAGGAGCCCGAGTGAGTTTGACCAATGTCTGTTCCAGGTACAGTGAGACTTCCCTTCACTGTCACCTCGTGTAAGACCCTGAAGATTATGGCTACTAAGGTCACCAACTCGCAGTCAGCCCCTGGGCAGGTAAAGTCAAAAGTCCAGTCCGAACATATGGGTAGGATAACAAGTCTGAAATCCTTCGAGAGAACTAAGGACAAATGGATCGGTAGAACTCCAGAGGACCCGAAACGGATTCAAAATTCATGAAGCACCAAGACCAAATGAAGACAGTTGAACTTCAAGAAGAACCCCCAATATACGATCTGACTACTACGAACGGTTGAACCATGGAGGGATAATATCCGTAACTCTCCCAAATGCGACCTCGTGTGTGACCCCTGTGTGAGAGGGGGATCCCATAAAGCCTATACGACAATTGGATTTTCTCTCCCTATCACAAGATGCTAATGTTTGTTTGACAGCTTCGGAAAGTTATCCTTTCAACCTATTCTAAATCTCTACACCTTAAGCTAATGTAGGTTTGCTAACATAAAATGTAAAAATGTCTGATGAATTTTAGTTAAGCGCTTGATTTTAAGGTTGTTGTTTACTCATAGGTGTATGAGAGTGAAAAATGATGATATTATGACTCAATTCCAAAAACATGCATAAGAAATGATAAGCAATCTTTTCTTTCAATGAATGTCTATTTAAGGGAAGGAGAAGGATTTTCCTTTCACTTTCAAACACTAAGATGCAATGACCTCATGCAATAGTCCTTAATCAAAAATCCAATACATTGATAAAATGTTTATATGTGACTGATAATCAGTTTGATGTAAATCTTCCTATGTTAATCAAACTTCAAGATCTGTGATATTTAAGCAACCCGGAAGCAAACTTCACATAAACAAAAACACACCCTCGTTGTGATCAAACAAGAAAAAATAAAACCAAATCTAGACAGGAGGAAATGCTTGGAGAAAAGACCTCAAAGATCAAAATAAAATAGTGAAAAGATCTTTAAATTTCCTTACAACGGCTTTCGGTCAATCAGATAAGTGAGAAAGCAGTAGATCGACTCCAAATATCAAGGAAGAAGAGTGACTCAAAGCAAGGAAAATAGATGTCAAAAATCCAAACAAAACATCATTAATCCTTAGAAATCAAATAATTGGAGGCTAAACAAGGACACACTAAGATAACATTAACCCTAAGTAGATGAATCAACAAAAAGAAGACTGATAAAAACTACTCCCAAGAAGATTTTTGCAGAAAAAGGGGCAGCGCTTTGGTGTCAAGGGTACTAGAGCATTGCAACACTCTGTGGGAGCCTGCAAGGAAGTGCCAACGCCCCGGTGGTAAAGGAAGGGGAGTGATGGCCTCTCAGAACTCAAAATTGTGCCCATAAATAAAATAAAAAACTTAGGAAAAATGCAAAAATTCAGTGTGTAAGATGAATCCAAGAGCCAACAACACATCTAAGGATCAAAGACATAGTATGAAGAAGGTCAAAAAATGAGCAAAGGCCAAAACAATACCTAGGAAAGGAATCAAAAATCAAAGTCCCTCCCCAGTGGAGTCGCCAATTTCTGTTACAGAGAAATCCCCCTGCGGACAAGTGGATTCTCTCCTGGGCTCTAGACCTCTATGACCAAGACATAAAAGTGTTATTGTGGACACTGAATTTCCTTTTCATGAAGCTAAACTATCTAAAGAAGAAGAAGAAATAAGAGTAAATACCTTTTTACCAACGTTTGTCCTTGCTCGATCCAGGCTGATCTTGATCTCCAAGTTCTTCAGAAGGTCCCGCAATACAATGAGAAACAACAACGAGACATACTTCCTACTCTACCATGATTAGCTTCATAATGGATCTATGAAAGAAACAAGTTCATGAAACGTACACAAACTTTAAAGGAAACAGGACAAGCATAGATTTATATTAATGAAAACAAAGTGAGATGCTTACAACCATGGATGTAGGTGCAGCAGCTTCACCAAGATCTCTTTGTCCAGACCCTTGCTTAGATAATCCACACACAAAATGTTGATGCTTCAATGATATCTCCCTTATGAGATCATAAGTTTGATGCTTCACAATGTCTCCATATGCTTTTACCATGAGAAGGCCTCCTTATATAAGCTTGGAGAGACCCAACCACCTTAGAGATTCTTGGGATAGGTTGAGGATCTTTCTCCATCAGTTTTGTATCCTCCCTAAGATGTAGCCTTGACCTCAGATTCGAATCCAACTAATTTCCGAGATAAGGGTGATTTTTCCCTGGTTCTCCTCAACAGTCCAAAATTTGCTCAAACGGGTTAGCACTCCCCCAAAAGGGTGCACAGAGCATTACAACGCTCCTCCAAAGAAGGCTAGGGAGCGTTGGCACTCCCTGACAGTGGGTAGGGGAGTGCTGCCCAAAATTCCTTTAGAAAATCCTATCGCTCCCCCAGAAGGGTGTGCAGGGTGTTGCAAAGCTCCCCCAAAGGAGGCTAGGGAGCGTTGGCACTCCCTGACAATGGGTAGGGGAGTGTTGCCTTCCAAAAATAATTTTTAAGTGGTTTTCTTCATGGCAAATGATTTGTACTCTTCATCAAATGATTTATCTTCCTTAAACCAGTCTTTGAAGGTGTCTTAAGTGTCCCTGTGATATCGTTAGAGACATGACATAGACAAGATGGAAGTATGATGTTTGCGACACTTAAGGCCAATAATGCGACACTTGCGACACTAGTCACGACGACAATAGGTCATCATTAAAGTGGGTAATTTTGATGTGTAACACCATCACAACTCACTAATTGCACAATTAGAAAAAAGTTTGAAGGTGGCGGTGATGGCAAAGAGAGATTAAGAATTAGAAATTTCTTGAAAGCGCCAACCTGCAGGCGCACAAAAAAAATATTGCATCGTCTTTGAAATAAATACTTGGAAAGCATAACATACTTGTGCGCAAATCTTAGTTTAATTTGTAGTAATGACAAATCTTCTTCGGATCTCCGGACATTAATGACAATGTTAACGGTTCCTGCAAGATGACTACTACCATTAAAGCTTAATTATTGCACATCTGGACACAAGTACAAAGGCAACGGCGATGGCGAAACCAATTCCAAGAAATACCTAAGTATGGAAAGCGATCGAGCGAGTTACAAAAGAAAAATGACAAAAGTGTTGGGTATGTGTTATATTCTTTGCATGTGTGTGTGTGTGGGTGCGTCAGATACGACGACTGCGTCTGACGATCCCTATTTTTAGCGGATTTTGCTATTTTTAGCGGATTTTGTAAATTAATCCCGGATTAAGGGATTATGGTTTTGGTATCTACGGAATACCTAAAAACATTGTATATATTGTATGGCGGATTTTGGGGCGGTTTTTGCTATTTTTAGCGGATTTTGCTATTTTTAGTTGATTTGTAAATTAATCCCGGATTAAGGGATTAGGGTTTTGGTATCTACGGAATACCTAAAAACATTG
>JZKD02S1518300.1:358409-373919 GCA_000966675.3 Picea glauca | reverse complement strand
GATCCCTCGAATGATGATTTCCTCTTATTTAAAGAGGAAATCCCTTCGATACAATAATTACAATGCATATCTCAGTCCTATCCTTAGTCGGATCTACTTTCTAAACCAGCATAGGTTGTCCTATTCTCACGCAACAGAATGCTATTACAGGAGCTGGATGAGGTATTGCTGTTACAACTGGTGTAACAGCTTCTTCTCGTTGCTGCTGATGTTGTTTCAGCATCGCAATTCGCGGGCTGTTTCAGCCACGTGAATTGCGCTCTGGCTGTGTCGGCTTTCTTGTGTAGGAACGACGGTTAGAGCTTTGTTGACCGCTGACTATAACGACTTCCTTGTGTTTCAGCATTGGTCCTGGCGGTTTCCTCTGTGTTTCAGCATCTGCAATTCTGGACTGTGTAACAACTCCGTGTTTCGGCATCTGCGACCTTGGACTGTATAGCAGCTCTGTGTCTCAGCATCTGCGACCTCGGACTGTATAGCAGCTCCGTGTTTCAACATCAGTTCTGTGTTTCAGCAACGACGACCTTGGACAGTTCTGTGTCTCAGCAATAGGCCTCAAATGCTAATCTGCAGTTTTGAACACTTAATGCATTTCTAATCAATGGTCAAGTACGAGAGTAATGTAAAATATTATGCAAAACAGATTAAACGTATAGTAATGAGAAGGGATGTTGTATACCTTTGGGATGATCAGCTAAAGTGATAGTATGAGTCTAAATATAGGTGATCAAGAGTATAATAGTGGCAAAAAGTATAGGCAAAAAGGTACATTGTGTGGTCCTAACACACGGTAAGAGCAGAGCATATGCATCTTTACCTTTGGCCTTGTTAGTTTGTTGATGTCTAGGATGACTGACTTCTCATGCCCATGTCACTAGTCCAACTTTTTCTGATGCAAGCATGTGCAAATGAACATCGGGACTAAAAAAGCATATGCATTGTATATTGTGCATCAGAAAGACTAAATAACCGTAAAACTGTATGCATTTGATTTTTTTAACTGGAGAAATGTTTAACAGTAAACAGGGCGTGAGCGCGGGGCACCATGGCCAATCTATATATCGCGAACCCCCGGAAGCTAGGGGAGCAATCTTCAACCTGCCAGTCTGGCACCCACAATCGAGAAAGTGGGTAACTATGGAATAAGGTATAAGCACGACCACATATGTGAATCCATTGGTCCGCCAACCAACGCACGAAGGAATTTTCGGAAAGCACACTAAGAAAATGAATTAGAAAACAAAAGGGATAATAAAAATGGAAAAAATAGAAATAGGGAGGGAAGAAAGGCCCATTACTGCCAAGTCATCGTTTTCAAGTCTAATATTATATGCCCCCACCCGGTTTGTATATTTAATTTACCAGCACACTTGGTATACCTTTTAGAAGATTGTACCATATAACCCTCCGCTGTTGCATAAAACAATTCATCTTCCTGTCCAAGCAACTTGTTTTTTCCAAGGCAACGACGTCGAATATGCAATGCACATGAAGGCAAGTTAGTATGAAGACAAACATCTAAATGAAAGAGAAACAGGTCTATTTACTTGCTAAAGAGTCCATCGTCTTGTCCAACCATTCTGTTTGTTTAAATGTAGCAATGTAGCGAAAACACAACGGACATGAACTAGCTTAGTATGCAGGAAGGCATGTATTGAAGATAACTTATAATGAAGACATACATGTAAGAGAAAGACAAAGAGGGTTATTTACCCGTGAAAGAGACCATCATCATCTCCACCTACTCTGTTTGTTTAAATGTAGCAATGCAACGAAAACATAGCGAGCGAAGCAGGTTAGTATGCAGGAAGGCATGTAACGAAGATAACTTACCATGTAGGAAGGCACACAACATGTACATATAATAAACTAGTTGAACACATATACATACCATAAATGAAATACAAAACAACGCAATATGAAACAACAATACAAGCATGCACCTTCCTATATCCTCTTCAACCAATGCAGTGGAGACTCCCTCATTTTCTCCAGCTATTATGTTTGTTTGAATGTGGGAACACACAAAATACAATGAACATCAATGGAAGCTGGTATTCATCGGAAAACAAGCAATATGTACATACACTAAAACAGACTCAACGAATAGTCTAGAAAGGCAGAAACATGAACCTTCGTGCTTCTCTATCCATGGCTGTAAACGTGTAATTTTTTTTCCCTACCCAAAATATATTACAAGGCACAAAATATCATGGAATTGCATGGCCGTAGCTAAACGATTTCTGGTTTTCCATGGCAATTTATCCAGATATATTTCCACCGATGGAAATGCTTGTTCTTTATCCTCTACACAGACTGTTGTGCCCACGATACAAGTTTTTGGTTTTCTGTGGCAAACTATCCAGACATGCTTCCAGACGTCCAAATATAATCTTGCAGAAACTTTGTTGCACATATCATATCTCAAGCACAACACAAATTGTATCGTGCGCACACCAGTCTATGTAGAGGAGAAAGAACATGTAATGTTATATCGATAGATCTGACCATACATGGTTTATAAATGTAGCATGCATACATTTGCTTTATTCCAACAAAAAAACAACGGATATTGCAATTTCACATGTAATCCTCAAACAATTTTGCATGCAACTATTTTCTTTCATGCCAACAGTGAAGCGCCAACAAAATCTCACAGAATAACAGACATCAGCCTCGATAGACAGGGCAAATAACACAACTGCATGTCGACTCCTGGGTGCAGGGGCTAAACACCGTAAAGCGCCCCAAAAAACAATAATAATCTAAAAAAAAAGAAAAAAGAAAAGCTCCAACCACCGCCACTAGACCCCAACCCTGCAAGGCCGAATCAAACAAAAGAAAACAACAAGAACCAAACCAACGAGAAAGCACGAACATGTCGAACTGCACCCCCAGGGCCCCAAAGCGCAAACCTAAGCCAAACAAACAGAACCAATAACCCACGAACCAATGAACCAACAAGAACCACCGAGTCAGTAAACAACATATGTATCTCCAACGATTACGAAATTGCAGCCCAAACACAGAAGGAACCGGAAACATACGAGGAGCATGCGACTACAAATAAGCAAATATTCTTACTTGCAAACTGCAAACACTGAACAACAAACGAGGAATACAAAATGAAACTATGGCATTGAAACTTACTCTGAAAAGATGAAATGCAGAATTGTAGGTCGAATCACGAGCAAAACAACAACAAGCAACAACCGAGAAACCAACGAAGAAGAAGCACTCACCGAACCACTAAACAATGTATGTAGCTTCAACGATTACAAAATTGCATTGCAAAGGCAGAACACTGATGAAACATACAATGGCTATTGAACTGACGATGGACAAAGAAGACTGTGCAAATTCACTGTAATTGTATAGAAAATTTCGAGGAAAAATGTACTCCGAGAAGCATATTTACATAAACATTTAAGGCTATCAGGTTGTCTAAGGACCTCGTGTTATGCAAACATTTAAGCTGTCAGGGCTGTAGGAGGACGTCGCGTCATGTAAAAATTTAAGCTGTCAGGCCTATTGAGGCATCTCGAAATAAGTGTCAATACATTTCAACAAAAATACATCCAACAAAGACACTATAAACTTTGGAATTCTCAATCACTATAAAGCTTGGATATTAAAACATTTCAATATGCTTAGTACATATCAAAACTTACAGATATATTCAGCTAGCAGAAAATGCTAATACAAACATTCGAACTAATGCTAGCATTAATCCACTTTCAAGCAATATAGAGAAAAAATATATGATTAAAAAATATTGTATACGAGAAAAAGTTTGGATATGTTGCCATATAAAACATTGAGAATAGCAAAGCTAACAATAAGACCTCCAATCTCTTATCCAATCAAATCAATACATATATGATACTTTTTATTATATAAAAATATATGCATTTAATTCTCCGCCTTATTGACTAATGTCATTCTCCCCTCGTTGAAGTAGGTCATCTTTACTTGTCAACACTCACTTAATCGACTTTAGGGTTTAAAGTATTTAATATGTACTTAAAGTATTTAATATGTACAGAGGGTTAAGGCTTCATAGAGACAATTCATTTTCGCGGCTTCTTAGTTTTGCGAAGGGATTCAGCACAGGAGGATTCTCATCCGTTTTCAAGGGCGTCTGAGGAACAATCCGAGGAGGATTCTTATCCGCTTACAAGGGCGTCTGAGGGACATTCCGGGTAAGTTCCGGATTTCGTTTTTCCTTTATTTAGTTTCCATGGATAAAAAAAACGATAAACCTCAAGGCCCCTTTGGAGTAAGCCACGAAACAGTAGAAATAGCAGTGGAAATGCTCTTGAAATGGATTAAATCAAATGCCACAAACCAGAAATCCGAACTCTCTCGCCACGAACGTCATATTTGTCTGGTCGTTAAGCTGAAAACTATACCTGATAGTAAAAACGCGATTCCACACGACATCTCAGTACCTCATCCCCTCTTTCATTTCGTTGGAAGTCAAAAGATCTGCTTGATTATTAGTGGAAAAGGGGGTTTAACTGCCGAGGTGGCCGAGGACAAGATTAAGAAGGAGGGTTTACCTGTTTCAAAGGTCTTTGAATACTTAAAGCTCGACGCCGATAATAAGTTATTTGCGAACAAGATTAAGCTTTGTGGGTCTTTTGATCTGTTCATGGCTGATAAGGCTATATATCACCTGGTCCCCAGGTTATTGGGACCAGCCTTTTTTACTAGGAAACGGAATCCGATCCCAGTGGATTTGACCCAAAAGCAATGGAAGGGATCGATGGAATCAGCTTGTAGTTCTGCTTTGCTCTCCATTAAGGGTTCTTGTTGTGTTGTTAGACTGGCCAGAGTTTCTCAGACAAGTAAGGAAATTGTTGAGAATGTTGTTGCCGTGATCGATGGTCTTGTTTCGGCGCTTCCAAAAAAGTGGGCGAACATCAGTTCCATGTATCTCAAGTTCATGGATTCTTTGGTATATCCAGTTTACCAGTCATTTGAAATACTCCATGAGATTGAAAGTGGTAAAATGGTTAAACTAGAGAATAATGGGGAAAAGAGAATTACAAGCGATCTTTCGAGTAAGAAAAGGAAGAACGTATTATCTTCAGAGGGAAAAAATGGCTCTTTGGATGGGCAAAGTGCCGATGATGAATTGCCAAAGGATGATTCTCCTTCAGCTTCGGGACGCAGAAAGAAAAGTAAGCTCGTAGGTTTGCAAGGAGGAGAGGTGGTTAACACTGTCAAGACTGAAACAAAGAAAAAAAGACGGAGGAATCGAAGAAAAGAAGGAGAAATGACAAATGAATCGAAGAAAAGCCCTGTTAGGGTTATGGTTGACACTGTCATGACTGAAACAAAGAAAAAAAGACGGAGGAATCGAAGAAAAGAAGGAGAAATGACAAATGAATCGAAGAAAAGCCCTGTTAGTGTTATGGTTAACACTGTCAAGACTGAAACAAAGAAAAAAAGACGGAGGAATCGAAGAAAAGAAGGAGAAATGACAAATGAATCGAGGAAAAGCCCTGTTAGGGTTATGGTTGACACTGTCAAAACTGAAACAAAGAAAAAAAGACGGAGGAATCGAAGAAAAGAAGGAGAAATGACAAATGAATCGAAGAAAAGCCCTTTTAGTGTTATGGTTAACACTGTCAAGACTGAAACAAAGAAAAAAAGACGGAGGAGAAGGAAAAGTGACAAAGGAATCGAAGAAAAGCCCTGTTAGGGTTACATGAGTTTGCAGTTTCGAGTTTTAGAGTTAATTTGGTTTTTCTACCAACAGATTTTTCTGTCGAGCACATTGACGGTGCTGGACCCTACAGTTTCTGCATCTCCCATTGCAATTGGATGTCTGGAAATGCCTCACACGAGTTGTCTTCTGTGGATCTAGGAGAGGCTCTGAACAATATGTATGGTATCTAATGCGGTTTTAAGCAATATATTTTGAACTTACATATATCTGTTTCTTTGGGCTTGATTTATGTATAAGTCGATGCAGATAATCGCATACTTAGTATTGTTTTTAGCAAAACTATTATGGGGCGTATTTGTCAATCTCTCTCTTCTTTATGCTTAAATTAAACAGGTTTCCAAATGATGCTTTTACGAGGCACAGAGGGAAACGTTAAATATAAAGATAAATGTGGCTTTTGAACACGATTGCACTTTGTAAGAGTAATACTACCCCTAGTTGAAGGCATCGATGAAGCAATTATCTGTATAAGTGAATCTGTACATATTTTTACTCCATATTTCTGTGCGATATTCCTGTTAGTAAAAAATATATTGAAAGACTTTTTCGGTGGAAGAAACATGCTATTTGTAAGAGTAAGGTAATGTGTAGAACCTAAATTGTCACGGGCTGGCAATTTAGTAATGCTTTTTCTTGCTAAAGCTAATTCCAAAGGATGTTTATGATTCGCTTTAAAGTTTTTGTTAATTGAGTTTTATTACCATATGGTCCATAAAAGCAATCATTTGGTGCGTTAATTTATGTTTTGATTTTGAATCTTTTTTCTAGGTTTTCCTGAAGACCTTCTGTGAAAATACTTTTTTTTATTAAAATCAAGAAATCTATTACATGGGTTGAGATTGCTGGATTAGCATTTATTGTTGCCAACAAGTCTGTTAAAGAACGATGCAGAGTGGAAGACTGAGGTGAGTAGCTTTAGTGAGGGGGAATCTATTTATTTTTTAATGGCTTTATTACCACTTGATTCGAGTCACTTTAACATGTATTTAATACTAAGAGGATACCGCATGTGTGTTGTTGATTAATTGTACTGTGCAAAACAAGTCTGTCAAAGAACAATGCAGAGTGGAAGACTTAGGTGAGTAGCTTTAGTGAGGGGGAATCTATTTATTTTTTAATGGTTTTATTACCACTTGATTCGAGTCATTTTAACGTCTTTAGTACTAAAGAGGATACAGCATGTGTGTTGTTGATTAATTGCACTGTGCAATGCATGTGTCTTCTCATTTTTTTCTTCATAGAAACTGAAGCAATTTTAGGGTCCTATTGACCATTAACGGATTTGGTATTGAGTTAGAACTTCGACTCTTTAACAACTATCTTTCAACCATGTTTCTTCTTATTGGGTAGAAATTGAAGAATTGAATTCTTCTCAAAAGATGTGACACGAATGTGCCTTGCATGGCACTAACCGTATGCAGAGGATGAAATCGAGCAAACGAGTGAGGGTGGGGATATGAAAAAAAATCCTTGTGCATGCTGTCAACTTGAATAATATTTTGACAATATTTTGCTTGTCAATTGCATGTCATAAAACTGCTCTATTTTGATTGAAGGCAGTGAGGAGGTCCTGACTTGATGATTGGCTTGGAGTGGAAAATCAAATATCCTCTAATGTGGATTTGTTAAATCCCTACCTTGTTTTGAAGCATTTTGGTCAATTTGGCTTTGGCTTGGCTTTGCTGGTCAATTGTATGTCATAAAACTGCTCTATTTTGATTAAAGGCAGTGAGGAGGTCCTGACTTGATGATTGGCTTGGAGTGGAAAATCAAATATCCTCTGATGTGGATTTGTTAAATCCTTACTTTGTTTGCGTCACATCTTTGTTGTCTGAAATATTTCAGATATGTTTTTGTGTATTGATTAAATCCTTACTTTATTTGTGTTACATATTTGTTTTCTGAAGTATTTCAGGGTTTAGGGGGCCTTTTTGATTTGTAGTTGTTTTTCTGAAGTATTTATACTTCATGGTTTAGGGGGCTTTTTGACTTGTGGTTGTTATTTGTGTCACATCTTTGTTTTCTGAAATATTTCATGGTTTAGTGGGCTCTTTCTGACTTGTGGTTGTTATCTATTTAATAAATTACAAGTTAATGTTTTCTGAAATATTTCATGGTTTAGTGGGCTCTTTCTGACTTGTGGTTATTATTTATTTGATAAATTACAAGTTTTTATTACATAGACATCTTATTTCTTTATATATTAATGATTACTTCAATCTATATGTCACATTATGAATATGATAATACATATGTTTAGAATCCATATGTTTAGTTTTAGGTTTATGAATGTCTGTTTTCTCAATTTGTTATTAATAATCCATACATGGGAAACAAAAGTTTATAGTCTTTGTTTTAAAAAATGGCAGTATATATTTTAGGGAATGATTTTATGCATGGGAAATGCCCATGCATTCGAAAGCACATATCTAATGAGATGCGAACTGTATCTAATGAGACGTGAACTGTAGT
Source organism: Picea glauca (assembly GCA_000966675.3). Lineage (NCBI taxonomy): Eukaryota > Viridiplantae > Streptophyta > Pinopsida > Pinales > Pinaceae > Picea > Picea glauca. The sequence goes on along the minus strand of JZKD02S1518300.1, from coordinate 365,710 downwards.
TTCTGAAATATTGATGTGAAATCAAAGATAATTTCTTTAATGGTGTGTAGTATTTGAAATTTTGATGTCAAAATCAACGAGGGTTTCTTTAAATGGTGGGATGTTCAGATTGTGTGTTTTTTTATTTTTTATTTGTGAGATGTTTATCTTGTTTGCATAGGGTTTTGTTGCAACATGTCACAATTACAAATATGCATTACTATGTTAAATTTCCAAACTTATTTTGTGGGTCTTTCTTATAGAGTTGATTGTAAGCATAGGGTTTTGTTGCAACATGTCATAATTACAAATATGTATTGTTATGTTAAATTTCCAAACTTATTTTGTTGGTCTTCCTTATACAGTTGATTGTAACATAGTTCACATTGTAATTTCAGAATGATTGAAAGTGTGGAAAATTATGAATAACAGCGTGTAGTGGCAATACAGATTGAAACTTGTTTAACGTTGATGAATGGAAAAAATTTAAAAATAAATTCAGTAAGTAAAAATTTAAAAATAATTTCCTTAAATAAAAGGTTGATCATTTTGTTCCATAGATCTTTGAATATCCACTATATTTATTCATTCTTTGTTAGGAGTTTTTTAACTCATTGAATAGGGCTTTTGTAGCAGGAAAACACTTTACCACCAACATGTCACAATTACAAATATGCATCACTATGTTAAATTTCCAAACTTATTTTGTGGGTCTTACTTATAGAGTTGATTGTAACATAGTTCACATTGTAATTTGAGAAGGAAAACACTTTGCCACCAACAACATGTCACAATTACAAATATGCATCACTATGTTAAATTTCCAAACTTACTTTGTGGGTCTTCCTTATAGAGTTGATTGTAACATAGTTCACATTGTAATTTGAGAATGATTGAAAGTGGAAAATTATGAATGACAGCGTGTAGTGGCGATGCAGATTGAAACTTGTTTAACGATGATGAATGGAAAATATTTAAAAATAAATTTAGTAAGTAAAAATTTAAAAATAATTTCCTTAAGTGAAAGGTTGATCATTTTGTTCCATAGATCTTTGAATATCCACTATATTTTTTCATTCTTTGTTAGGACTTTTTAATTCTTTCTTTGTTAGGATTTTTTTAACTCATTGAATAGGGTTTTTGTAGCAGGAAAACACTTTACCACCAACACCATTAACTAGGAAATCACTTTACAACCAACACCACTAATAAGGATGGAAAAGAGTGGAGTCGTTACTTGGTTTTAGGGCAAAGTTGAGAAACCCTAGGGCAACGCTGTGAAACCCTAGGGGAGAAGAGATGGATTAGTTTAATTAGGGTTTTACTCTATTAGTTATTTGGATTGTAGGTTAATCATGGTTCTACAATTGGGATTTTAAGTAAGTCATCAACAATAAATTAACAAAGGAAATACATGTTAACCTAAAGTTAGTTTATATTTTCATGTAGTGAACTAAAGAAATTGAGACCACCAACACCATTAACAAGGAAATCACTTTACAACCAACACCACTAATAAGAATGGAAAAGAGTGCAGTTGTTACTTGGTTTTAGGGCAAAGTTGAGAAACCCTAGGGGAGAAGAGATGGATTAAATTAATTAGGGTTTTACTCTTAAACCCTAGGGGAGAAGGATGGATTAAATTAATTAGGGTTTTACTCTTTATTAGTTATTTGGACTATAGGTTAATCATGGTTCTACAATTGGGATTTTAAGTAAGTAATCAACAATAAATTAACAAAGGAACCTAAAGTTAGTTTATAATTTCATGTAGTGAACTAAAGAAATTGAGAGTTGGAAAAAACTCACACGAACGAGTGTTGTTGTAAGCATAAAAACTTCTTGCATTGAAGATTAAGGTTGTGATAGGGCTCTAAGAGAGTGTTCAACCTCCTAAACTATTCTCTACATGCAACTCAATCTCCCTAGAAAATAGAGCTACATTGATATTCAATACAAAGTAAAAAAAAATCTAATTTCACCACATATAAAAACTATTTATACCACATATAATGATATAATATGTGAGGAATGAAGACCTGAGTGCTTTCAGAGGAGTTTGATATCTTTCTTGCCATAACAAAGTTGAAACCTCCCTTAGGTTGTACGGTTGAATCATTCAAGGTAAGAGAGGAGTAAACCTTTTGAGATGCCCTAAGATCACACAACTTTTGAGATGCCATAGGATAAGACAAACCTGCAAGGTTGGGGCCAAACTAATAGTGAGAAACTCTTGTTGAGGAGTTGAAAAAGACAAATGCAAGTAGTGCAAGGCACTAGTAAGAGAATGAGGAAGCTTAATTAAGATTTGATGTCAATATGAGTATGTGCTTACAAGATAGGGTTTCAAAGATAAAATAGTTCAAGAGACCTTGCAAAGAGAATTGAAAGGTATAAATAGGCAAGGAAATGGTCCCAAGGCAAAAGTCAACAACAAAATAATCGCTCGAGAAAAAATTATACAAAAAAGTCAAACCACGAGTTTTGATTGCGCATTGTGAGTTCCTCAAGTCATATTGTGAGTCCCCCCCTGAAACATGTTCTATTCCACCTATTGTGAAAAAAATGGTTGTACCACTAGGGAATTCGTGGTCTGTGTAGCACCTTGAGATAAAAAAGGAAAGAATATTTGACTCAATTGACCCAATAAATAACAAATTCAAATGGATTTGCATTGTTATGGCTCATAATGAGACATCTGTTGTGGTAGGCACCAACAACCTTCCATTTTCTTGTAATTTACTCGCAAAGCTTCTTTAAGAAAATTAAGCCCCTCTAATTTTTTGGCTTTAAAAACTATTCAACTTGTCCCTTCTCGATGGATTCTTCCTCCCACTCTAAACATGCTCTTCAAGCTTCATGCTTTGACTAAATCTGGATCTTTCAACTTTAAACACTTAAGCAAGTTTTAAGTTAATATTTAGAGTTCATGTGAGTTACACTAACTCCTCTGATGTACATCGGAGGAGTTGTCGAGTGAAATATATGCTATCTATTTCGACATTAAATTGTCAACCCGGGGCTCGTAGGCTTCAAGGTGCCAACACTGTATGTGCAGGTCTAGAGCTCTAATCTATCCTAGCCTAGCCTAATCTAATGGAAATAAACTCAAATAATGAAGAGCAATCTTTCACTATGAATAATTAGTCGTAAGGAACTCTTTGAATAAGCAAACAATCTTTGGATAAGCAAATAACAAGTAATCTATCTTAGAACTATTTAATCTATCTATCTCTGAGTGAACAAGTAAGAAAGCAAGTAAGCAATTACTCTATCAAAACTATCTTTGACAAGTGAACTTTATTCTTAAAAAGCACTCATAATTATTTCTATGTTGCGAAAGGTAAATCTTAACCTACTTAATCAAAAGTAAAAGCATTATGACTGTATGCAGATTCTAATTGATCAAAACTATTCCTAATTTGCAATAACATGAAAAACATTATTCAAAGATGATGATTATGTCTTCGATGCCGAATAATATGACGATGACATCTGACTATTAGTGACAGTTCAAGAGGAATTAATTCAATGCTGACTTCTACAGAGAAATAGAAAGTGTGAATCAAACAATCTAAAGAAAACCTTGCCATCATAGAAGCAACACTAAGTATCTTGGAAATCCACGTGATCTCTAAACTTCATGCATCATTCATTAATGATTAAAAACACTCTTATACTAATTCAAACAAATTTACAAACTCATGAACTCGTGATAAAAATCTTAATTCAAATCCACTCTTCTAATTAAAATTTCAATTCAAATCCATAACTGAGATTTTATAATCTAAACTGAACTAATCATATCATTAAAACTCAGATTTCAAAACTAGAATGCTTTTAAAAAACATAACCCCAAAATCTATTTCTATCCTAACATACTAAAGCAAGATTAACGAACAAAATAGATCTATGAAGACTTAACTAAATTGGTAATTAAATTCATCTTGATTACAACTAATAAAACTTGAAACTATTAATCCATCGAAGCTTCCAAACGGTCCTAAATTAAAACTATGTTTACACTAATCCTCTGTTTAAGTAATGCTCTGTTTTAATTGCCAAAACCAAATTAAGACTTCAATGCACTATCTAAGTTAGTATCTTGCAGGACGATTCATTGCTTAAAAAATAAGAAACACAACATGATAAATAACCAACTCCTACAAGCAATCTGCAATTTAAGGAAAGACAAATTAGATAATCAATTTATAATTGGCATGTACAGTAATTGAAAATACATACAACAAAGAAACAAGTATAAATTCTAACTAAGCAAATAAGATAAACACATGATATATCTATACAGTCACCCAGACCACTAGTGGCCCCCCCAGTAGGTCGTGGCTACTCTTCAATAACAAAACGCAGGCTTAACTCAACGCAATTATGTCCTTAATTAAAAAACGAAGTTTGGAACACAAGTTGCAGAGAAATGTCTGAATTATACAAATGAAATTCTCCTTAAAAATTCTGTCTCTGGTCTTGCCACTAATAGTGGTATTTATAGGTAAGTTACAGCTCGAGAGGTCGACCTCCTCTAAAAATGGCAAATTCATTGAATGAGCTTCTAACAACATCAACTTTTATAAAATCCGTGAGCCACTCAACAATCATCATAATCGCTCAATCCAAGGTGTATCGAGCTCTGTAACTGGAGGTCACGAGGGGGCACAAAACCCAGATTGCCAATTCGTCCATCACAGGCCACCAATACACCAACCGCCATCTCCAGTGCGCTTCGAGTGCTAGATCGCGTGCCAGATCACGTATCAGATGGGGTGCTGGATGAAGTGTCGGACGAGGTACCAGATGGAGTATCGGACCACGATTTTGCCTTGTTACACACAAACCATGCATTAAATCTCTGTAAACATCGAACTGAACTGAATTGAACTCAAAATCATTGTAAAAACATCAATTACACATCCCTGATGCGAATCCATGACGAATTGATATAAAAACCTTTGAAACTCCTTCAAAATGGCCAATAGCATATATAATATCGGTGCAAAAAGGATTCGATAATCACAATAAAACAGTCAAAATATGAACCCAACATTACCCCCACGCCTAAAGATTTGTAGGTCCCACTGCAAACAAAAATGAATCACCCAACATAACTAGACTTGCGAAGGAGGGAGTGGATTAGCTTTAGAAGCTTCTTCCTCTTGTCCTGGAGACTTTGTCTTGGGCCTCTTACGATGTTTCAATTGTGTCCGGAGGCTACGATTGGCAGTGGTCATTTGATCAACCAATCGTTGGAGATAATTCACTTTTTCTTGCAATACCGCATTGTCATGATGGAGATGCCTATCCGTAGTCTTTCGTTCTTCCAACTGTTGAAGCAACAAAGCATTCCCTTGTTGTAATTTTTCAATAATTGGGGTATGGTCAGATGTTTCAAAAGAAGAGGGCTTGGATCCCTTGATGGATGTAGAAGGTATATCAACTTTGGAAGCTGATGTAGGCATTTGGGAGGTAGGAGTAATAGAGTGCTTGTGAGAGAGAATAGGTTCATATTTTACTTCTCTATCAGGATCAAACTCTTTTGCAGAAACTTCTCCGAGTCTTTTATGGGGGCTTTCATGATCAGAAGACACTTGGATAGGATTTGAAGTGCTTGGGGGTTTTACATTAGGCTTTCCACTTGCACTTCGAGTACTTCTTCGAAAAGATTCCCCTTTGAATCGATTGGCTCCTCTTCTATTCGTAGGGACTAAAAGAAAATATTGCTGAAATGCATCTTGTAACTTCTTAGGTGGAGGATCAATAGGTGTTGACGGAAATGGAGAATTGTCAATAGGATTTTTAGTTTTCTTGCCCGATGAGGCTGCAAGGGAGTCGACAATTTTCTTGGCCTTTTGTTCAGACAGAGAGATAGTTTGAGTTGGAGGGTTTGGAGTCTTTGGAGAATGAGGCTTAGATGGAGTAACAGTCCCTAAATCAATTGATTTCTTGTTGGTCTTGACTGTGATATGGGGGTTTGATAATTGATAAAGGAATTCATTCCATATCTTGCTCTATTTTTTCAACTCGGTTATGACAAACAATTTGATGAGGTCGTGGTGGAATATACTATTGTGAGGGTTGGCCAAGTTTTTACGAACATGGGAAGACATTTTCTGAAGACAAGAAGTAGAAAGGAAAATTCAAGGGTTTATTGAATTGAATATGATTGCGCAGCATTTGAATTTCGAGTGGTGTACTTTGGAGGAAAATGCAATTATGTGAGAATTAGATCATTGTCCAAGTCTTCGACTTGGACATTTGATCATAAAAATGCATTAAAAAGTTTTAATTCAATTATAAACATGAATTTTGAAAAATATACCATTCTACCCATCTTATCTTACCATTGCAATAGGTGTATCAATTCAAACGATCATTTCTGCATGCAATCGTGGTCATTTGCAGTATATGTGTTAATATTATGGTAGCTGCGGGAGGTATTTACCTCTACATGTGAACCTGACGAGAATAGAAGACTCCGGGAAGAAAGAGAAACCCTAATGAGTTGGCTAATAACCCTAGAAGCCTTGTCGACTCAAGAAGAAAATTTATATTAGGCTATTAGCCTCCAAGAGAAGAAGTCAGCCAGAATTAATAATAATATACTGAATAGACACATACCCAGAAAGAGAAGTCGGCCCCAGTAAACTGGCAGGATTATTATAAATACAGGGCGCCATTTCTCATTTGTCACATCTTAGCAGTTGCAGACAGAGCCAGTTCTGCGTAGCAGTTTCCCAGTTGGTGCGCACTACAATTGCAGTCTGGTGTGCACATTTGGAGAAGGGTTGCAGGTGCAGCTGCAGCAACAGCTAGTTTCAGTATTGGCTTGGATATCTCCTGTCTAGGGTTTGGAACATCTGATCAGTCTTTTGTGATGCGCTATCCTTGGGGATTGATGTGCTACTCTTTGTTTGGCTATCTAGCCTAGGGTTTGCTTCCAGAGGAATTCTCAAGTCAAGGTTAAGGTGCTCGGAGGGAGGCTTCGGCCTGTGGTTGGGTGACGAGGGTATCGTCAATGGTAAAACGAGCACACCATCTTCTATATTCTAACCGGTTATGGGCCCACACCCCTTCAATCAACCTAAAACGCTGGAAGGAAACATAGCCGTTAGATATTGAGCTCGTTGAGGAACTGCCGCTAGGGTTACTAGCAGGAGCAACTTCCAAAATCACTGCAGCTAGGGTTACCAGCAGAAGCAGTTGCAGAAACCCTAAACCTCTTGTTGAGACACCTTAAGTGACGAGATTGACCTAATCTCCGGATAGATCAGTGTGCCCTAGCCCAGCGCATCTCCTGGTACACTCAG
>JZKD02S1518300.1:315738-354849 GCA_000966675.3 Picea glauca | reverse complement strand
AAGTACTTGTGTGTTACTTGATGTGGTAGTTAACCACTGAATTGTAGTTGTGTACTACTATGAATAGACACATGTGTGTTCTATCCTTGTTCTAATTGCCTTGAAGACTATCAACAGATTATTGGAGATGATCATTCAGATGAATGATGAACAAAGATTTTCCAGACGGAAAACAGTTCAGAGCTTTTACTCCTCTTGTATCACTCCATGGTGAGAGTGACTTATCCAACATCATATCTAATTACTCAGATGAAGTATGGTTTCGAGAAGATGATGCAGCTGATAGTGATGGTGATGCTCATGATCTAGTCATGAAGTAGTCTAGATGACTATATTGATGCTACCGGGTAAATGGTATGTTTTGTGCTCAAGTCCATTACCTGTAAATACCTCTCTAGCTATGAGGGAGTGTTAATATTATGGTAGATGTGGGAGGTATTTACCTCTACATGTGAACCTGACGAGAATAGATGACTTTGGGAAGCAAGAGAAACCCTAATGAGTTGGCTAATAACCCTAGAAGCCTTTTCGGCTCAAGAAGAAAATTTATATTAGGCTATTAGTCTCCAAGAAAAGAAGTCAGCCATAATTAATAATAATATACTGAACATACACATACCCAGAAAGAGAAGTCGGCCCCAGTAAACTGGCAGGATTACTATAAATACAGAGTGCCAGTTCTCATTTGTCACATCTCAATAGTTGCAGACAGAGCCAGTTCTGTGTAGCAGTTTCCCAGTTGGTGCGCACTGCAGTTGCAGTCTGGTGCACAGGTTTGGAGAAGGGTTGCAGGTGTAGCTGCAGCAACAACTAGTTTCAATATTGGCTTGGATATCTCTTGGCTAGGGTTTGGAACATCTGATCAGTCTTTTGTGATGCGCTATCCTTGGGGATTGATGTGCTACTCTTTTTTTGTCTATCTAGCCTAGGGTTTGCTTCTGGAGGAATTCTCAAGTCAAGGTTAAGGTGCTCAGAGGGAGGCTTCGGCCTGTGGTTGGGTGACGAGGGTATCGTCAATGGTAAAATGAGCACACCATCTTCTATATTCTAAAATGAGCACATCCAATCCTTGTTGGCACAGGGGCAGACCCGGGGTTCAATGCTCAAGAGCGCACCAACAAAACCCTAACTATCGACCCTTTCAGCAACACCTGCGAAGCAGATGAAGTCTCACCCGAGGTAGAGGCAGGGGTGGTTGCAGGACTCAGATGTCTGCAACCGTAGTTGGGACACTGATATGTGATTATATCTTTTACAGGGCACTTAGCATAGATCATTCGTCAATATTTAACCCGTATGGTACTTCGCAGATAACACAGAGCATCGCATTGAATACTTATACTAAAGATGGTTCAATACTTAGCCACATAAATATAGGTTAGGTTCAACAGATCAAGCACTAATCATCTTTTATATCAGATCTAACATTCATTCATATATCATCAGCAAAAGCATAACTATATCTACTAATCACAACAAGCACTTAGCCAAAAGGAAACAACACATTAGATCGAAGCACAAAGAAAAATACACACAGTTACCGTGGTTCACCCCCACCCTGGGGCTACGTCCACAAAGTTTTCTCTATATTATCTCGGTCAAGCAATTACAACACAGAGCTTTAATGATCCTTACTTCACACAGGACAGAAGATCTACGCAGCTCGCTAGATCCTTCTTCCTTTCACTTCAACACAAAGCTACGACAACTTGCACTTAGCTTCTCAATATCATGGACAAAGCACTTCAAGATACATCCAATCACGCAGATCTAGTACTAGCACTAAACCTTTATCTATACATCACATAGATGTACTACCCTCTCTTCTTCTCTATTTACATTACCAATTTATAGATTACAAAATGGGCCTAAGGGTGGGTAAACCCACGGGCCGACATCCCTTTCCCGTTACATCAACCCAAAACCCTAAAATGGACCCAAAAATAGGTCTTGCTTCCTTAATTTCCGCTTCGGGTTGCGCTCCATCCTTGGCAAGCTGTCGCAGTCCCAAAAATGGTCAAATATGACCAAGTATTCTGCAAAACTTGGTCAAGGGCCAACATACCCCCAACACTCACCTGTGACTCATACCGAGTCACTCAGGTTTGATCAATTCCGCTTCGAATGCCTCGAGCTTGGTTCAAGATGCTTCGACCTGCTGCAGTGCGACAACTTCTTGTTCCGTAAATTCTTGGATTACTATGTCATTGAGCAGGCCCTCCAGGTGTTGTTGTGCAGTGATGACAACCTGTTCGAGTTCATCTCCTTGGCTTTCAAGTTCAGCAAATAGTTGGCATGCCTTTTCTTGGAGTGGTTGCAGTGACTGAGAGACTTCCATCACTTTACTTTGCAGCATGTGTACTTGTTGTTGGGCTGTGCGTTGTTCTGCGAACCTCTTCATTCTTTCGACTGGGGTCACGGAATTCAGCTGCGCTTGTAGTACATCTGCATGTTGATTTTCTTCCTAGAGCTGTGCTTCCAATGTCTGCAATTCTGGATTCTTTGCAAGGGTTTCATAAGTCTGTGCACTTATAGTGCTTAGCTGCCTACATTCCAAAGCCAAGGTTTTTCACTGGTCGACTACGCTTCGAGCAGTGGCCTCTCTTAGATCTCTTATCTCTTGGGGTGTCTCAGGTACGGTGCAAAGCTCCATATCTGTGATGCACTGTTGGAGTTGCTGGATTACTTCTTCCAGTTGGGTCACCTGCTGTGGAAGACGGTCTTCCATCTTCACTTTTATAATCGTCACAGAGCGAAGTGCTTTGTGAATTCTTTCCTGTACTTCAAGTTGCTTTTCTAGAAACTGGTCCTTTCTCTGCTGTAACTGTGCTTTTTCCTCCTCCCACTTCACTTGTAAGGCAAGCTTCTTCTGTTTTTCCTTCCTCCGTTGTTCTCTGTGTGCGCTATGTTCTTGCGCCAAAGCTTGGGTGGCTTGCGCTATGTCTTCTTGAGCTTGTCGAAGGCGAGCTTCGACTTTCTCGGCGATCTGGCGTAACTGTGTGGGCTCATCGCCTGTTCCTGATGTTTTGCTTATCAAGGGCGCTGTAGACACTGCTTGGCTGGGCTGGGGTGCCTGCTGCACTTCTTTGAGTTCACCTTTGATCCGACTGAATAGCTCCTCCTTCTTTACTTCTTTCTTTTCTTTGAGCTCTAGTGAAACATCATTCAATGCGACAATTAAAAAGTTGAAATCATCTAGGGTAAGGGTAGTTTTAAGCGTGGTTCGGGTTGCCTTAGCTTTATTTCGGGATGAGGACTTTGGTGGGGTAATCTTCCTTTTCTTGGAGGGATCTTCCTCGTCTCTAGGTGGAGTAACCTCGCCTTTGTTCTGCTCAACTTCTGTGTCCCCTAGTTCTTCATCATTACCTCCCTTCACAGGTGAGAGTGAAGTAGTCTTCGTGGATGTGATGTGGATATCTTGAACTTCCACATCCTTCTTAGTCTTTCACGGTCCAGGTGTATCTGGCATAGCTTCAGGGCTATCCACGTCGGAAATCTTTGTGGGGTCTGCTGCAACGAGGAGGTCTACCAACCAATCCTTGATAATCTCCTCCAAGTCATCTTCTGTCAGTTTGTAATATGACTAGAGTTGTTGTTTGTGCTCATCCACGCGTGCTATGATATAGGTGAAGTGATGGTCTGCGCTGAATTTCATCAAAGGTCTAAACCTATGAAGTGTGCTGGGTGTGATGCGCAGTGTAGATTGGATGGCATTCTTCAATTGAGTGTAGTAAGCATGGAAGACGACATTGGTCTTCCACTGCTTGTTCATGTCACTGGAGTACCACAACATACAGAACTTCGCGGCCAGTGGTTCGAAGGGTTTGATCCCCGAAAAAGTGGCTCCTTCGGGCAGTTCCCAAGTGATGAAAGCGATGAGTATGAGAAACCAGCTAAAGTGGAATTCATACCCTTGGTCCTGCGCTTGTATACAATCAATCTCTAGCTGATTTATAAGGTACTTTGCCCAGTTCATTTGTAGTCCCTCCACGCACTTCCCTGTGAGGTCAACTACAAATCCGGTCACCTGTGTGGTTCTGTTCTTGCGGACTAACTTCCCTGTGATCAGCTGGCAACCAAAGCGCACTGTTGCATTCTCAATGGAGGCTACCTTGTAACCTCGCGTGCCTTTCTCTAGATCGCCATATGTGTCTTTTATTCGTTGGGCGAGAGCGTGATCTGCTGTCTTTCCAGGGTAAAATTCTTGCGGGTCAGGGCCCTGCATGATTAGCCTAGTGATCTGATTGATCAGAATCAGATCCATAATGATGCGACGGTCCAACCATAGGTATCCTCCATGGTAGCAGGACATCAACAACCTGACACATGCATTTACTTCCTGATGCCCCCCGAAATATGGAATCTTCATTACGTTGAGGAGGGTTGACTGCGTGAGGTTATGGGTCCATTGCTACAGGACAATATTGGGGTTCTTTCCTTTTGTAATAGTCAAGTACTTGTGCAGGGCTAGCATATTGTAAACCTTGTGATCTCCAAGGTTGAAATCACTAAATTTTAGCATGGCGAGCTTCTCCTGGTCAGCATGAACTGCGCGCACCTGTTTTGGGAGGTACCCAGTGACCACAACATAGTCAAAGTCTCTAGGTACAGTGTCTCGATTCACTGTGCCGCTTAGTGGTGGGATATATTTAGGCAAGATGCTTGGGATCATTTTCATGGTGGCGAAGTCATTTTCGAGCTTAGATCGTCTTTCCGAAGGCGGTCGGGAGGGGTCCTTCTCGAGCAGTGGAGGGGGAAGATGGCAGTACTCCCGAGGATGATGCCTATATAGTTGTAGATATTCCATGCTCTGACATGACTCTCTCAGTCATTAAATCAATTAGAACTTCTTCAACAATTTTCTCAGCAGCGCTGAGCTCATCCGACATACAAAATTGGGTCAGCTAGCTCAGGTGAAAAATGAAATTCAAAGACCACAATGGATAGTAAGGGAACAAGGCAATGATCTCAGGGTAAGTAAATCTCAGGGTTCGCGCTCAAATTCTCAGTTAGCAAAAAGTATTCTCAGTGTGTGTCGCGATGAGTTAAGTAGGCAATCTCAGCAACGGTCTTCTTGCAACGGACATGGGGCCTTCATTAACTCTGTTCTATTTGTTATGGTGCTATCCAATGGTCTAGGGGTAACCCATAACTGCTTTTCGATCCGTTCAGGGCAGCAGTCGAACGGGTATATCGGTTCCAACGGGTATATTGCTTTGTCATGGCGAAGTATTCTATGTCGTTGTTCTGATATTTTGGCGAAGCTCCAATTCTGCAATTCTTCTTGCTACGAAGTGTCCTCTAGAACCTCTTGTAACCTTATAGTATTAGCCCTTTTCTTTCTTAACTTTCTAGCCTTCTTCCCAGAGAGCTTTGTCTCAGTAATGCTTTTACCATTCTGATGCTTATCTTCTGTGGTCTTAGTTACTTCGCGCTGTTGAAAGTCTTTCCTAGGGTTCCTTGATAATACTTCTTCTGTGTCAAAAATAGGTAACTCGATCTTCTGCAGATCCTCAATTGTTCTCTTAGCTTCGACACCGGAGTTAAATATCTGTGATCTGTTCTTCTGTTCCTCAATCAAGTATGCGATCCTTTTGGTCATAAAGTCTTTTAACTCTTGCTTCTTCTGTTCCAAAACTTTTTCTTCCTCTTTTCGTCTGGCTTGTTCTCTATCAATCCAAGGTTTTCCTATGAGCATGGTAAACAGGGCGTTGTCTTCAACAAATTTAATAATATCAAAGTCTTCTTCTGTCAAATTTCTATTGACAATCATAGGCATCCGGGCGAGCCTTCCACATAGGTTTACTAGCTTTCCTCTGAATAAACTTGTTCCTCCTATGGAATGGATCATGGCAGGATTTCCTATAGCTTTCCAAGTTCTTTCTGGCATAATGTTCACTTGTGTCTCTTCGTCAAGAATACAGTCAATGTTGAAGTCCCCTATTCTTTCTTCGATTTTCTCCTTTTCTTTGAATATCTCTGATAACCTAACATGTCGGTGATCATTCAAGGTGTCTTTCATCTGTAGCAATATCTTTTCTGATTCTTTCTGGGTTTCTGCTATGATCTTGGTCTCTTGATCTCCTTCAGGGTTTGCTTGCTCCATATTCAACTTCTCAAATCTAGAAATCATTCTAGGGTAATCCAACACTTCATGGTCCATAGCCTTACAACATATGCAACTAGGTTTTCTTCCAAGGCATTCCTTAGCAAGATGTCCCAGTCTTCTGCAGCTATAACAGAGGGTTAATCCTCTCTTTCATTTAAATGTTCCCCAACTTCTTCTGTACTGCACACCGGGTTCGTGGTAGCTAGCCTGCAAAAAACTCTTTCTAGGATCCTGAATCCACTTGTTACTCTAGACATTCTTTCGATGCATAGGTATAACATATCTATCATTATACTTATCAGATCTATTCATATCAAACTTTCTTTCATCTATTAATGCCCTAGTTTTGAAGCTAGGACATAATATATCAAACATACCTAGATCCATGCTTTAGAAACAAAAAAATTCACTTATCTATAAAGCACAAAGCTTCCATATCTAAGAACTTTTGGATATTCTTACCTTTATTAGAGCACAGAGCTTATAGATCTTACCTCTTTTCTGCAAATCTGACTTCTTTCTTTCAAAAATTTCCACTTTTACTTTTCTTAGAGCACAGAGCGTTTAGATCTCGCTTCTCTTCTTCAGATCTGATCTTCCTTTCTTTAGATCTGACCTTATTCCTGGTACAAAGCTGCACAAGTCGAGTAAAAAGTTGTGCACTAGGGAAACATATCTACGCATAGAGATTTCTTTTGCACAATGTTTCTTTTTCCTCAGTTCCTAACAATCACAGTTTCAGGTCCCGACAATGGAACCATTTGTTGGCACAGGGGCAGACCCTGGGTTCAACGCTCAAGAGCGCACCAACAAAACCCTAACTACCAGCCCTTTTGGCAACACCTGCGAAGCAGATGAAGTCTCACTCGAGGTAGAGGTAGGGGTGGTTGCAGGACTCAGATGTCTGCAACCGTAGCTGGGACACTGATATGTGATTATATCTTTTACAGGGTACTTAGCATAGATCATTCGTCAATATTTAACCCGTATGGTACTTTGCAGATAACACAGAGCATTGCAGTGAATACTTATACTAAAGATGGTTCAATACTTAGCCACATAAATATAGGTTAGGTTCAACAGATCAATCACTAAGCATCTTTTATATCAGATCTAACATTCATTCATATATCATCAACACAAGCATAACTAGATCTACTAATCACAACAAGCACTTAGCCAAAAGGAAATTACACATTAGATCGAAGCACAAAGCACAATACACACAGTTACCATGGTTCACCCCCACCTTGGGGCTATGTCCACAAAGTCTTCTCTATATTATCTCGATCAAGCAATTACAACATAGAGCTTTAATGATCATTACTTCACACAGGACAAAAGATCTGCGCAACTCGCTAGATCCTTCTTCCTTGCACTTCAACACAAATCTATGACAACTTGCACTTAGCTTCTCAATCTCATGCACAAAGCACTTCAAGATACATCTGATCATGCAGATCTAGTACTAGTACTAAGCCTTTAGCTATACATCACATAGATGTACTACCCTCTCTTCTTCTCTATTTACATTGCTTATTTATAGATTACAAAACAGGCCTAAGCATGGGTAAACCCACAGGCTGACATCCCTTTCCTGTTACATCAACCCAAAACCCTAAAATGGACCCAAAAGTAGGTCTTTCTTCCTTAATTTCCGCTTTGCGTTGTGCTCCATCCTTGGAAAGCTGTCGCAGTCCCAAAAATGGTCAAATATGACCAAGTATTCTGCAAAACTTGGTCAAGGGCCAATAATCCTTCATATGGAACTTCATCTAGTCGTCCAGATGACACTCCATCCAACCTTCCAAATGGAACTCCATATGGCACTCCATATGGTACTCCTCTGCAAGTAGAAATTATCCCCATTATAATGGACGTTTACCCATAGCACTCAGCTTGGGCAATTTCTGGCAGTCATGGTAGACATGAGTATGAACAGGATAAGTGTGAATAGAATGATCCACTATTAATTGCCTTGTAACCATTCTTGTAATGTTATAAAACAATCTGTTCCTCTGCTAAATAATTTGTTCCTTTGTCCATAGGTGTGTAACACAAATCTGTAGTGAACATTTAACAGTATGTAATTGAAACAATGTACATCAGGCGTATAACACACATTGATGTCAGCAGTATAAAATTTGGCATTTCAAAAACAAAACTGCTGATATAATAGCCCAAAATATCATGAAAACAATATAACATATTTTTTGAAAAGATTCTACTTCCTCTTCTCATGGATTATAATATAGATGGGCAATGTTTATCATTTTTCAGCTCAGGAAACCCCTCCCCCACTCCTAAGTATTTTGACACCTCACAATCAAAGATATAGGGAACCAGTCAATTCTCCCAATAACATAAGATTTATAGTTTGCCAAGTGTAGAGATAAATTTCACACATTAGTCCAATGAGACAGTTAAAATATCGCCCCACCTATAGGACAAAACATTCTACATATAAGCATAGAGGGGATTTCGTAGTGCAACATATTAGATATCAATTTCGGGATTAACTACGTAGTGGGATGGGTGACCGCCTAGGAAGTCCTGGTTACCGGATGCAAGCCCCGAAAGTGATGATTGATGCTATGTGATTCATTTTGTTAGTTTCAGTCCCATTTCTTCACCCCTATGAGCATCACCCGATGTAATGAGTGCTAAGTGGACTATTCAAATCATGAGAATTATTGGTTAGTTGCGACTAATACTCATGGATATGGGTCATAGATTAATGACTTACACTACACAGTTAATCTAGAAATTGATATCTAATATGCTGCATTGTGAAAGCCCCTCTATGCTTAAATAATAAGAGTGAAGGGAGATCTAACTCGATAGTTCATAAGGCACAATACTTGCTAAGGTTTTGCAAATAGGGTAATAAGCTAAGTGGGCTTGATTGTGGGGAAAACTCCACAGTTAAGCACGCTTGAGCCAAAGGCATCTTGGGATGGGTGACCGCCTGGGAAGTCCTGGTTACCGGGTGCAAGCCCCAGAAGTGATGATTGATGCTATGTGATTCATTTCGCTAGTTTCAGTCTCATTTATTCACCCCTGTGAGCATCACCAGATGCAATGAGTGTTAAGTGGATTATTCAAATCATGAGAGTTATTGGTTAGTTGCGACTAATACTCATGGATATGGGTCATAGATTAATGACTTACACTACGCAGTTAATCCCGAAATTGATATCTAATATGTTGCACTGCGAAATCCCCTCTATACGTAAATAATAAGAGTGAAGGGAGCTCTAACTGGATAGTTCATAAGGCACAATACTTGCTAAGGTTTTGCAAATGGGGTAGCAAGATAAGTAGGCTTGATTGTGGGGAAAACTCCACAGTTAAGCACACTTGAGCCATAGGCATATTGGGATGGGTGACCACCTGGGAAGAGAATCACCAGATGTAATGAATGTTAAGTGGATTATTAAAATCATGAGAGTTATTGGTTAGTTGCGACTAATACTCATGGATATGGGTCATAGATTAATGACTTACACTACACAGTTAATCCCGAAATTGATATCTAATATGTTGCACTGCGAAATCCCCTCTATATGTAAATAATAAGAGTGAAGGGAGCTCTAACTAGATAGTTCATAAGGCACAATACTTGCTAAGGTTTTGCAAATGGGGTAGCAAGATAAGTAGGCTTGATTGTGGGGAAAATTCCATAGTTAAGCACGCTTGAGCCATAGGCATATTGGGATGGGTGACCACCTGGGAAGAGCATCACCAGATGCAATGAGTGTTAAGTGGATTATTCAAATCATGAGAGTTATTGGTTAGTTGCGACTAATACTCATGGATATGAGTCATAGATTAATGAATTACACTACGCAGTTAATCCCGAAATTGATATCTAATATGTTGCACTGCGAAATCCCCTCTATACGTAAATAATAAGAGTGAAGGGAGCTCTAACTGGATAGTTCATAAGGCACAATACTTGCTAAGGTTTTTCAAATGGGGTAGCAAGATAAGTAGGCTTGATTGTGGGGAAAACTCCACAGTTAAGCACGCTTGAGCCATAGGCGTATTGGGATGGGTGACCACCTGGGAAGTCCTGGTTATTGAGTGCAAGCCCAGGAAGTGATGATTGATGCTATGTGATTCATTTCGCTAGTTTCAGTCCCATTTCTTCACCCCTGTGAGCATCACCTGATGCAGTGAGTGCTAAGGTGATGCTATGTGAAGAGAGCTCTAACTGGATAGTTCATAAGGAACAATACTTGCTAATGTTTTGCAAATGGGGTAGCAAGCTAAGTGGGCTTGATTGTGGGGAAAACTCCAGAGTTAAGTGCACTTGAACCATAGGCGTCTTGGGATGATTGATGCTATGTGATTCATTTCGCTAGTTTCAGTCCCATTTCTTCACTCCTATGAGCATCACCCAATGCAATGAGTGCTAAGGTGAGGCTATGTGAAGGGAGCTCTAACTGGATAGTTCATAAGGCACAATACTTGATAATGTTTTGAAAATGGGGTAGCAAGCTAAGTGAGATTGATTGTGGGGAAAACTCCACAGTTAAGAGTGCTTGAGCCAGAGGCATCTTGGGATGATTGATGCTATGTGATTCATTTCGTTAGTTTCAGTCCCATTTCTTCACCCATGTGAAATGAGTGCTAAGTGGACTATTCAAATCATGAGAATTATTGGTCAGTTGCGACTAATACTCATGGATATGGGTCATAGATTAATGACTTACACTACACAGTTAATAACAAAATTGATATCTAATATATTTCACAAAAGCCCCTCTATGCGTAAATAATAAGAGTGAAGAGAGATCTAACTAGATAGTTCATAAGGCAAAATACTTGCTAAGGTTTTGCAAATGGGGTAGCAATCTAAGTGGGCTTGATTGTGGGGAAAAATCCATAGTTAAGCGCGCTTAAGCAAGAAGCGTCTTGGGATGGGTGACCACCTGGGAAGTCCTGGTTATCGTGTGCAAGCACCGGAAGTGATGATTGATGCTATGTGGTTCATTTCGCTTGTTTCAGTCCCATTTCTTCACCTCTGTGAGCATCACCCGATGCAATGAGTGCTAATTGGACTATAGAAATCATGAGAATTATTGGTTAGTTGCGACTAATACACATGGATATAGGTCATAGATTAATGACTTACACTACGCAGTTAATCCAGAAATTGATATCTAATATGTTGCACTAGGAAAGCCCCTCTCTGCTTAAATAATAAGAGTGAAGGGAGCTCTAACTGGATATTTCATAAGGCACAATACTTGCTAAGGTTTTTCAAATGGGGTAGCAAGCTAAGTGGGCTTGATTGTGGGGAAAACTCCACAGTTAAGCGCACTTGATCCAAATGCGTCTTGGGATGGGTGACCACCTGGGAAGTCCTAGTTACCGGGTGAAAGCCCCATAAGTGATGATTGATACTATGTAATTCATTTCGCTAGTTTCATTCCCATTTCTTCACCCCTGTGAGCATCACCTGATGCAATGAGTGCTAAGTGGACTATTCAAATCATGAGAATTATTGGTCAGTTGTGACTAATACTCATGGATATGGGTCATAGATTAATGACCTACACTACGCAGTTAATCCTGAAATTGATATCTAATATGTTGCACTACAAAATCCCCTCTATGCTTAAATAATAAGAGTGAAGGGATCTCTAACTAGATAGTTCATAAGGCACAATACTTGCTAAGGTTTTGCAAATGGGGTAGCAAGCTAAGTGGGCTTGATTGTAGACAAAACTCCACTGTTAAGCGTGCTTGAGCCAGAGGCGTATTGGGATGGGTGACCACCAGGGAAGTCCTGGTTACCAGGTACAAGCCTTGAAAGTGATGATTGATGCTATGTGATTAATTTCGGTAGTTTTAGTCCCATTTATTCACCCCTGTGAGCATCACCCAATGCAATGAGTGCTAAGTGGACTATTCAAATCATCAGAATTATTCCTGATGCAATGAGTGCTAAGTGGAATATTCAAATCATGAGAATTATTGGTCAGTTGTGACTAATACTCATGGATATGGATCATAGATTAATGACTTACACTATGCAGTTAATCCCGAAATTGATATCTAATATGTTGCACTGCTAAAGCCCCTCTATGCTTAAATAATAAGAGTGAAGAGAGATCTAACTTGATAGTTCATAAGGCACAATACTTGCTAAGAGTGAAGAGAGCTCTAACTGGATAGTTCATAAGGCACAAAACTTGCTAAGGTTTTGCAAATGGGGTAGCAAGCTGAGTGGGATTAATTATAGGGAAAAATCCATAGTTAAGTGCACTTGAACTAGAGGCATCTTGGGATGATTGATGCTATGTGATTCATTTCGCTAGTTTCAGTCCCATTTCTTCACCCCTGTGAGCATCACCCGATGCAATGAGTGCTAAGTGGAATATTCAAATCATGAGAATTATTCACGATGCAATTAGTGCTAAGTGGAATATTCAAATCATGAGAATTATTTTTTAGTTGCGACTAATACTCATGGATATGGGTCATAAATTAATGACTTACACTACGCAGTTAATCCCAAAATTGATATCTAATATGTTTCACTGCGAAAGCCCCTCTATGCTTAAATAATAAGACTGAAGAGAGCTCTAACTGGATAGTTCATAAGGCACAATACTTGCTAAGGTTTTGCAAATGGGGTAGCAAGCTAAGTGGGCTTGATTGTGGGGAAAAATCCACAGCTAAGCGCGCTTGAGCCAAAGGCGTCTTGGGATGGGTGATGCTATATGATTCATTTCACTAGTTTCAGTCCCATTTCTTCACCCCTGTGAGCATCACCTGATGCAATGAGTGCTAAGGTGATGCTATGTGAAGGGAGCTCTAACTGGATAGTTCATAAGGCACAATACTTGCTAAGGTTTTGCAAATGGGGTAGCAATCTAAGTGGGCTTGATTGTGGGGAGAACTCCACAGTTAAGCGCACTTGAACCGGAGGCGTCTTGGGATGATTGATGCTATGTGATTCATTTCGCTAGTTTCCGTCCCATTTCTTCACCTCTGTGAGCATCACCCAATGCAATGAGTGCTAAGGTGAGGCTATGTGAAGGGAGCTCTAACTGGATAGTTCATAAGGCACAATACTTGCTAAGGTTTTTCAAATGGGGTAGCAAGCTAAGTGGGATTGATTGTGGGGAAAACTCCACATTCAAGTGTGCTTGAGCCAAAGGCATCTTGGTATGATTGATGCTATGTGATTCATTTCACTAGTTTCAGTCCCATTTCTTCACCCCTGTGAGCATCACCCGATGCAATGAGTTCTAAGTGGACTATTCAAATCATGAGAATTATTGGTCAGTTGCGACTAATACTCAAGGATATGGGTCATAGATTAATGACTTACACTACGCAGTTAATTCCGAAATTGATATCTAATATGTTGCACTGCGAAAGCCCATCTATGCTTAAATAATAAGAGTGAAGGGAGCTCTAACTCAATAGTTAATAAGACACAATACTTGCTAAGGTTTTTCAAATGGGGTAGCAAGATAAGTTGTCTTGATTGTGGGGAAAAATCCATAGTTAATCACGCTTGAGCCAGAGGCATCTTGGGATGGGTGACTACCTGGGAATTCCTGGTTACCGGGTGTAAGCCTTGGAAGTGATGATTGATGCTATGTGATTCATTTCACTAGTTTCAATCCCATTTCTTCACCCCTGTGAGCATCACCCGATTCAATGAGTGCTAAGTGGACTATTCAAATCATGAGAATTATTGGTTAGTTGCGACTAATACTCATGGATATGGGTCATAGATTAATGACTTACACTACATAGTTAATCCTGAAATTGATATCTAATATGTTTCACTACGAAAGCCCCTCTATGCTTAAATAATAAGAGTGAAGGGAGCTCTAACTGGATAGTTCATAAGGCACAATACTTGCTAAGGTTTTGAAAATGGGGTAGCAAGCTAAGTGGGCTTGATTGTGGGGAAAAATCCACAGTTAAGCACGCTTGAGCCAGAGGTGTCTTGGGTTGGGTGACCACCTGGGGAGTCCTGGTTACCGGGTGCAAGCCTCGAAAGTGATGATTGATGCTATGTGATTCATTTCACTAGTTTCAGTCCCATTTCTTCACCCTGTGATCATCACTCGATGCAATGAGTGCTAAGTGGACTATTTAAATCATGTGAATTATTGGTCAGTTGCAAGTAATAATCATGGATATGGGTCATAGATTAATGATTTACACTACACAATTAATCCTGAAATTTATATCTAATATGTTGCACTGCGAAAGCCCCTCTATGCTTAATTAATAAGAGTGAAGGGAGCTCTAAATGGATAGTTCATAAGGCATGATACTTGCTAAGGTTTTGCAAATGGGGTAACAAGCTAAGTGGGCTTGATTGTGGGGAAAAATCCACAGTTAAGTGTGGTTGATACAGAGGCGTCTAGGGATGGATGACCACCTGGGAAGTCCTAGTTACCGAGTGCAAGCCCCATAAGTGATGATTGATGCTATGTGATTCATTTCGCTAGTTTTAGTCCCATTTCTTCACCCTTGTGAGCATCACCTGATGCAATGAGTGCTAAGTGGACTATTCACATCATGAGAATTATTGGTCAGTTGCGACTAATACTCATGGATATGGGTCATATATTAATGACTTACACTATGTAGTTAATCCCAAAATTGATATCTAATATGTTGCACTGTGAAAGCCCCTCTATGCTTAAATAATAAGAGTGAAGGGAGATCTAGCTGGATAGTTCATAAGGCACAATACTTTCTAAGGTTTTGCAAATGGGGTAGCAAGCTAAGTGGGATTGATTGTGGGGAAAACTCCATAGTTAAGCGCACTTGAGCTAGAGGCGTCTTAGGATGGGTGACCACCTGGGAAGTCCTGGTTACCAGGTTCAAGCCCCAGAAGTGATGATTGATGCTATGTGATTCATTTCGCTAGTTTCAGTCCCATTTCTTCACCCCTGTGAGCATCACCTGATGCAATGAGTGCTAAGTGGACTATTCAAATCATGAGAATTATTGGTTAGTTCCGACTAATGCTCATGGATATGGGTCATAGATTAATGACTTACACTACGCAGTTAATCCTGAAATTCATATCTAATATGTTGCACTATGAAAGCCCCTCTATGCTTAAATAATAAGATTGAAGGGAGCTCTAACTGGATAGTTCATAAGGCATAATACTTGCTAAGGTTTTTCAAATGGGGTAGCAAGCTAAGTGGGCTTGATTGTGGGGAAAACTCCACAATTAAGCATGCTTGAGCCAGAGGCGTCTTGGGATGGGTGAGCACCTGGGAAGTCCTAGTTACCGGGTGCAAGCCCTGGAAGTGATGATTGATGCTATGTGATTCATTTCGCTAGTTTGAGTCCCATTTCTTCACCCCTGTGAGCATCACCCGATGCAACGAGTGCTAAGTGGACTATTCAAATCATGAGAGTTATTGGTCAGTTGCAACTAATACTCATGGATGTAGGTCATGTATTAATGACTTACTCTACACAGTTAATCCTGAAATTTATATCTAATCCTACATATAATTAAGAATAGGTAGGCGAGAGAGTCTTAGGATAGTATTAAAGCTAGTTCCCAATGGAAGATTTATGGAGTTCATTGACCTTTTTTTAACCATGCATACTTCTTTTCATTTTTGTCTACAAGTAATGTCGTACATCAGGACAAGTTTAAAGATTTAGGAATTTTATTTATTGTTTGTCAGATTATCACCCTCGCTAGGTAGAATGCCCCGCTACGGCCAACAAGCTTGTTCAGTACTCTGACGAGTTTAACTATTCATACCACAGGCCGATACTCGCTGTCGACAGTCCTGTTCAATATCCCGACATGTTATCCTCTTACACTCTCAAATACCGGTCCCCCATCTTTTAAGATTTTTATATAAAGATTGATTTTTGCAAGAAGATGGAGAGACAACTCTGATTTTTTTTTTTTTTAAGATTGGGATGGTATTTATGTTAGAGGGTGACTCTAATTTATGTATTCCTTAGATATTGTCCTGATGTAAGGGGTAATTAAGTGGACGTAGCCTATCTAAATATATGGTATAATCAAGCATTTTTAGTGTGTAGTGGATGGTACCATTGGGAAAGAACAAAAAGGTATCTTTAGGCTCGACTCACTTTCTTATTTTTTTAAGTTATAGTGATGTTTCCATGGCTAACCACTAATCAAAACTTCTTGCTACTCTTTCATAAAGACACTTACTCACCTACTCAAGGTTCTTGGGGAAATTGTACGAGTAACCTCTAGGTTTGATAGTCAAGGTGTGACTTCCTTATATCCTCTAGTGATGGAGGTTAAGAGCAACTACCATTAAAGATGCCTTGAGAGAAAAGAAGATATAAATCTTGCAAAAATATGGCTAATTCATAGCAAGCAATAATAAAAAGTCATTATTCAATGAATGCTTAAGAAGACAACAGGGTTTAGACAATATCTTTTTCCGAAGTAAAATACTTCCCTTTTTGTGTCCTTGAAATTGTCCACTTATGGTGAAATAAATACCTGTAGAGATCTCTAAAACTGTTTGTCAAAAACCACACTCTAAAATATCAAAAACTGATGAGATCAATGAGATCAAGTCACAGGAACATGTGTCTCATAGTTCTTTTATTAAAAAGAAAATGTAAAATGAGGCTTCATTAGACTTTAAGCTAAACTAACAACATGCAGTTTTTATTTACTATCCTACTCTACCTAAAAACAAAGGAAAATCATTATTCAAGTGTAATAACTTTTCCAATGTAACCATGTGCGAAGCAAGATAAGAAACATACCCATATCCGCATATGAAAAATTTACCGCAGTGATTACCTAGATATGAAGAACCAACCAACCTACTTGTTTTGGAATTAGAAGGTTTTGAAGAAGAGAATAGTATTGTGGCTTGATGACCTCTTGAAACCAAATTTCAATGTACTCTTGATGTTCATCAATAGTAATTTATGTGCTCTCCTTTATCATTCTATGCAGATACTCTTCTTCTGGATGATTGATTTCTGAAGTACATAAAGGATCTGCTGAGATGGATGTTGAGAACTCCTCAATCTTAGGTCTTAGTGATTTCTCTCCACCGGATGTAGTCCACAAATTTTCAGCTTCCTTTGCAATTTGGCAAGGAAAATCATTTGTATCTCATAGGACCTTGATTCTTCTAATATTTCTGGAGAGGTAGACAAATTCTTGACTATTTTCAAGATGTGTTCTTCCTAAAAAGAAGAGATCCCAACTGCTGCTAGGATTTGAGAGAGTTATCCCAAACTAATGGTCACCTTCGAATCCATTCTGGTGGTTGATGGGTCCTACCCCACACAGGGATTAGTGTATAGGGTTTAAAACATCCAAAAGTTTTTTTATTTTTTATTATTATAGATTTTTTTAAGTTTTTAATCACAACTACCTAAAAGATGAAAGACATATTTAAAGTAGATTTGCGCAAACCAAACACACCACGCTTGCATAAAATAAATCACACTTACATGAAAGAAATCAAAGCATAAAATGAAATACGATTGCAGGAATGAAATCAAACTCACACGTGTATGAAAGTAAACACATTGGAAGGAAAAATAAACACACTTTGCGAAAAGGAAGCACACTTGCATGAACACTCTTGCAATAAAATAAGCACATTGGCAGAAAATTAAATTGCTGGAAAGTAAACACACTGTGCAGAAAAGAAAACACTCTTGTAGGAAAGTAAATTGTGGAAAGTAAACACACTGAGAATTATAAACAAACTAAGAAAAGTAAGCAAACTTGCAGAAAAAGTAAACACTCTTGTGGAAAGGGAACAACAAGGATTTGGAGCGACCCATTAAAATGGATGCCCAAGTTCTTACCTCTCGTCTTAAAGTTTCTCCCCCTCTCTTTTTGTGTAATTAAAGGAAACCTACCTACCTAAGATCTAATCCCTTTAGCACCTCCCCGACAACGATGCCAAAAATGTCAAGTGAAATATATGCTATCTATTTCGACATTAAATTGTCAACACGGGGCTCGTAGGCTTCGAGGTGCCAACACTGTATGTGCAGGTCTAGAGATCTAATCTAGCCTAGCCTAGCCTAATCTAATGCTAATAAACTCAAATAATGAAAAGAAATCTATCACTATGAATAATTAGTCTAAGTAAGGAACTCTTTGAATAAGCAAACAATCTTTGGATAAGCAAATAACAAGTAATCTATCTATGAACTATTTAATCTATCTATCTCCGAGTGAACAAGTAAGCAAGCAAGTAAGCAATTACTCTATCAAAACTATCTTTGACAAGTGAACTCTATTCTTAAAAAGAACTCATAATTATTTCTATGTTGCGAAAGGTAAATCTTAACCTACTTAATCAAAAGTAAAAACATTATCACTGTATGCAGATTCTAATTGATTAAAACTATTCCTAATTTGCAATAACAAGAAAAAGAGTATTAAAAGATGATGATTATGTATTCGGTTCCGAATAACATCACGATGGCATCTGACTATTAGTGACAGTTCAAGAGGAATTAATTCAATGTTGATTTCTACAAAGAAATGGAAAGTGTGAATCAAGCAAGCTAAAGAAAGCTTTGCCATCATAGAAGCAACACTAAGTATCTTGGAAATCCATGTGATCTCTAAAATTCATTCATCAATGATTAAAAACACTCTTATACTAATTCAAGAAAATTTACAAACTCATGAACTCCTGATAAAAATCTTAATTCAAATCCACTCTTCTAATTAAAATTTCAATTCAAATCCATAACTGAGATTTTATAATCTAAACTAAACTAATCCTATCATTAAAACTCAAATTTCAAAACTAGAATGCTTTTAGAAAACATAACCCCAAAATATATTTCTATCCTAACATACTAAAGTAAGATTAACGAAAAAAATAGATCTATGAAGACTTAACTGAACTGGTAATTAAATTCATCTTGATTACAACTAATAAATCTTGAAACTATTAATCCATCGAAGCTTGCAAACGATCCTAAATTAAAACTCTGTTTACACAAATCCTTTGTCTAAGTAATGATTTGTTTTAATTTCCAAAACCAAATTAAGACTTCAATGCACTATCTAAGTTAGCATCTTGCAAGATGATTCATTGCTTAAGAAATAAGAAACACAAAATGATAAATAACCAGCTCCTACAAGCAATCTGCAATTTAAGGAAAGACAAATTAGATAATCAAATTATAATTGGCATGTACAGTAATTGAAAATACATACAACAAAGAAACAAGTATAAATTCTAACTAAGTAAATAAGATAAACACACGATATATCTATACAGTCACCCAGACCATTGGTGCCCCCCCAAATAGGTTTGGCTACTCTCCAATAACAAAATGCAGGCTTAACTAAACGCAATTCTGTCATTAATTAGAAAACGAAGTCTGGAACACAAGTTGCAGAGAAATGTCTGAATTACACAAATGAAATTCTTCTTAAAAATTATGTCTCTGGTCTTGCCACTGATAGTGGTATTTATAGGTAAGTTACAACTCGAGAGGTCGACCACTGGAAGGGTTGACCTCCTCTAAAAATGGAAAATTCATTGAATGAGATTATAACAACATCAACTTCTAGAAAATATGTGAGCTTCTCAACGATCAACA
Source organism: Picea glauca (assembly GCA_000966675.3). Classification (NCBI taxonomy): domain Eukaryota; kingdom Viridiplantae; phylum Streptophyta; class Pinopsida; order Pinales; family Pinaceae; genus Picea; species Picea glauca. The sequence goes on along the minus strand of JZKD02S1518300.1, from coordinate 335,138 downwards.
TAATCTCTCAATCTGAGGTGTATCAAGCTCTGTAGTTGGAGGCCACGAGGGGGCACAAAACCCGGATTATCGATTCGTCCATCATAGGCCACCAATATACCAACTTCCAACTCCAGTGCACTCCGAGTGCTGGATCGTGTGCCAGATGGAGTGTTGGATCATGTACCGGATGGGGTGCTGGATGAAGTGACAGACGAGGTACTGGATGGAGGATCAGACCACGATTTTTCCCTATTACACACAAACCAAGGGATAACATTCAATCCTGAACTTGACCTTGGATCTCATTCAATCCCGACCTTGACCAAGGGATAACCTGTAAACCCTATTTCCCTTAACTCTTTTGAGACCCATCGAAAGCAGGAAGGATCAAACCTCTCGCAACCACAAATTTTTGACCTTGTAATTTGAATTAAACCTTGCACCCTTGCACTGAGCCTTAGTGCGAATTCAATATAACTTCCATTATTTTCAGAGACTGTCATAAAATCTTCCCCCACTTCCATCGGAAGTCTTCCACCTAACTGGTCTGATACACATTGACATATTATTTTGACTTCCCCAATTTTCACATAGACTGTTCGAAGTACTTCACGCCAAATCCTCCGATACATTAGAGGATTTAAGATTAACAGTGTCGATTCTTCATGACCCCTCCTCTTCATCGACAAACTTGACACTAACTTGTCTGATCATTTCGAAGGAGTTGTTACAAACATCGACAATCCCATCGACGATCTTCCAATCAAATTTCCTAATGCACACATAAACCTATCATAACTTCTCACACCAACTTTTCCGATGTATACATAAAACTATTAGAGTAGTTGACACTAACCCCTCCGATAGTCATCATAACAATTTGTAAGAACTGCTTCAATTTTGACCTTTTGAACATCTTTTTAGCCATTTTTTTCTCTAACTCTCACCAAAGTGCTCACCATGCCTGCTATTATACTTTCATCATCAAATGAAAATATTCTACCCAACATCAGCTCAAGCAAATCCTCGGGTATTTGAAGATACTTAGACATATTACTTTTATGTACCGGTTATGTTTTTCTTCGCATTGATCTCACCCTTGCCTTGTAGGTTTAGAAATGTCTTCGAGGAAGAAAACGACCAGTAAAGCACCTTCCACCGAGGCCTCTGGAAGTGGTCGATATATTGAATATTAAACAAACACTCCTGGGGCCATGTACAATGATACCTCCAGATTCCTTGATAATGGAGAAGAGGTTCTGAGATGGGGGGATGTGTACCAAATGTTTAAAAAATAAAAATTTTCCATTGATGTTGAGGACCAAGATGAACTTTATATTTTTAAGAACATTAGAAGGTATGGGATATTTAGAGTAGCAACGTGTGCTGTTGTGTTTCCTTGCGCCAACGTTATCACTTGGATAATGAAACACATTGATTTGGAAAACAAATATGTCTGCAATGCTGCGGGACAACCCATAACGTCATTCCAGCCCGTAGACCTAGCCAAATGTTATCATTTGGAAAAAGGAACCAAAAATCTAGACAATGAACTTCTTGGGGGGTTCGAGCATACAGACAAGGATCTATGCCGCACTTGGTACAATCCAGACAAAGTGTTCAAACTCATACCCACTGGCCGATATCCCATGTCCTCTCTCAGAAAGCCCAATCAATACATGGTAGCCATGTTATGCAAAGTCTACAGGGAATAATATGCCTCCAAGTTTTCCCTATCATGCATGCCATTAATCTACTACCGTGCAGGCAAAGGATTGTTTTTCAACTAGGACGAAATTCTATCAACAAACCTGACATAGTCCATCACTATAGTTGTAAAATCCCATCCTAGGACCTTCCCTAGTTTCCATGTGTATTCATATCTCATGGACATAATGTGCGTAGCTCACCACTACCCAAATATGGGTTAGGCATGGCAGAAAACTGACCCAACCATTCATATATACTTCCAAGTGCTCTGGGAGCACAAGTACAAGATCGAATACCAAAATATTTGCGAGCACTTCCTAGCTCCATTTTACAAATTCATCTTTTGCACACCCACTCCATGCATGACTAATAAAGCAATCCCCATCATTAAAAGAATTGGAAATTGTTACCTGATGGAACACGACACCTACATTAGAATGTACAGAGCCATGAAAGCCCCTCATTTACTGCCTCGATTTGTACCAGACAGATTAGTTCTTCAAGATGTGGCATATCATACAGTAATCCACAAAGTAAGTGGAATACTTTATAAAGATAGGAAGGCGATATGGCCTCCACTCCCACTATACATTGGCACATATTCTTTTTCAAAAACTAAACAAGCCTAGGGGGAAGTAGATATTTTAATTTCATATCATTTTGGGGAGGAAAGGTTCAGAAGACATGACCCCAAAAAGGTCGTAAAAGAACAAGATAGGCCTACCTTGGGAGTACACATCAGAAATTTGGGAAGAGGAAGTACACTGCAATGCTAGAACTTATGATGAATTCCTTTTCAAAATATGAGGCAGACCCCTAGGGATGATTATCGATGAAGAAAAGGCATGAGAAGAGGCTAGAAATAAAGCATAAGAACAACTAGAAAAAACATCTGCCGCTACTACATCTACATAGTTTGGATTTGTAGAGGAGGATGAAACATTGGCAGATAGGAAAAGAAGAGACAAGGATAAAGTTCACAAGAAGAATAATGACGCCTCAAAAAAAGAAAAGGAAGACTGAAGCTGACAAATCTAAATATAAAATCGATGCGGAAACCGAAACCACAACTAAGACAAAAGCAAAGGTAGAGGCCCAGAAAGAGGCCAAGAAAAATGAAGAAGCCGAAAAAGCCTCTGTCGCCGTATCAACAAAAGTGACACAAAGGGAAACCAAGGAATCTGCGGACAAAGAAACATAAGAATAATATAGGAAAAAGGATGAGGGATCTAGAAATAGTCAAACAGTCCCAATGGACATCGACCTACCAGAGATATTCACAACATGCACCAGTGGTCAATCCCAAATTGGTGGGTTGGATCTGGGATTCCGAGCCCCATTTAAAGCAGTAGAGGTCCCCAACATGAATAAATTCACCTACAACAAGGCTTTGGGAAAAATCGTGGGCAAATTTTTGAAAGAGAGAAGAACTTGTGTGTGTGGTCATTTTGTTATAAACTATTTCAAGTGGAATATATGTTGATCACATGGACTATAAGGACAATGTTTTCCTATGGACTAATTTGACACATTCAATGCCATTTTGCAGTATTTCCATTCTTTCTTATATTTATAAGTCATGAGCTCATGAGTTGTTATGTATGCAGAAATATAATCTGGACTTTTCTGGTTATATGTATGTATGCATGTGTTTCTAACTTTGCACCTTTATTTCAACTATCCGAGTGAGGTTTTTGGAATATTTTGGTTTCATTACAACTCATTTTGGCTACTTCAGTTCATTCTTAGATAGGACAGGATAGATTATAAGTATATTAGATTTATTTTTATACATAGTCTTCATCTACATCTTTACATTGCATGACCATCCATCTTCACCCTCATAATGGACAATGGCAGCCGAGCCAAATTTTGGATGGGTATCCTAAACCAAATAATGCATAGTCTAATTGGGACCGTGCATTGGGGAAAACCACTTACTGTTGCAGGGTGATTTCATCCCCATCAACAAAATTGGCGCTAGAAAGAGGGACAAATATTTATGGCTTACATAAACGCTCTGCATAATCGTGGTTAGTCCTCTGAAAGCAACCCTATTCCAAATCTTTTCCCACATATAAGTCTCTAACAAGAGACTACCTTTGAAGATATGAACCCTGTGTTCGAAAGCATCACTAACAATGCTGGAATTCATACAAAAAATTGGTTTCACGTACCATAATAAGAGTTTACTGAAACTCGCCATATCACCCGTGCTTATGCAAAATTACTTGGTCACCTACCAACAGTTGTGGAGCTCCTAAGGAGAAAAAATACGCATGTAAGACAACCATATAGCCATCCCAATATTTTTTTTGACTCCATAGAATATCTCATCGAAGTTGTGTTACAAGAAGTACCGATACCCTTGATCCAATTTCCACCTACCCCTCCTGAATTCGAATTTAATAACCTTGATGGTGAAAATCCTGAAATAATTTTTGAACAAATCATAGGTGAACATCAAGAGAGAAGGGTAGTGATCCCACCTTGGATTTCCGAAGGTGCTTTAAATTTAGCAGGACACTTGCATGAAATCCCTATAAAATCTGATAAGGTCCTTCACAAGTTTGATCCAGGTAGACCTGACTCACTAGAGGATCACATACAAATTTATTTTTAGCCACTCGCCTTTTAAATGCCCAACATGAAGATGTGGTCTGTAGGATGTTTCCTTACACCTTCTTTGGCAGAGAATCTACCTGGTATTTTAGTCTGCCACTTAGTTCCATAAATATTTGGGAATCATTTGAGAAGGTCTTTATTAGAAAATTTGGCGAATGAAAGACAATCGCATCCTTATATAAGGAGTTAGGAGCCATTAAAATGGAAAATAGGGAAAAAGTGAAGGATTTCAATTAGTGACTCCTCACAATCCTAACTAACTTTACCATTGAGACAACTCCACAATCCTTAACCATTGAATACTACACTCTAACTCTTATTCCTTCTATAGGCATGTTTGTCAAGCGAGCTGGTAGAGACACTTTGGCCCTGAATTTTAATGAAGTTGAAACTGTAGAAAGAGAGTTATCCTTGTATGACAATCACCCACATTCTAAATAAATTAGGTTAGTTGGAAATAAACCTTTACTTCTTACAAAGCCTACCGAAAAGGAGCCCAAGGATATTGACAGTGTGGTGAAGTTAGTCAAGAGATTGTCGAATGAAGTTGTTGATCTCAAGAAGAATTCCAGTGAAGGACCTTTGAGGCCTAGAAATTTCCTTCCATTCTTTAAGAGAAACAACAACCCACCTAGACCACCCGAAGCTCCACAAATTGAATTAAATATGGATAGCTTCGACAAGGATAATTTCTTCTCCTATCATCAACAAAATCATTTTGAAAAAGCGTGTCCTCAATGGGTAAATTCCATGACCTTGGTTATCAATCAGTTGTTACATTATCAAAGTATTAATGAGGAACAACCAAGTGATGTGGTAAGTGACGACACCACCGAGGAAGTGATTCAGAAGCATCGCCAACAACAAGCGAGCGCGGGGGCGGAAGACAACTGGGATGAGCGCCGATACATTTCAGTACATTGCAAAAGTGTTTTGGAATGTTTTTTAAATATTAATGTAATAAGGCATACCTTGAATTTATATTTTGGAGGATGTAAACAGATCATGAGCAATTTGCTCTCATCTGTAGTAGGTAGAGGCATTTATGCATAGTTAATGTAAGTAGGTAGATTTAAATTCCAGATTAGACAGTTTAGAGCGTAGGAGGGAAAACTGACTATAGACACCCTCACCTTTGTATCATTGTAACATTATCAATTGTATCATTAGAGAATAGAGAAGAAGAAGAGAGCTGTAGTAGAAAGTTGTAGAGAAGAACCCATGTACATAATTTTGAATTAATGAAGAGAGATTTGATTCAGATTCATGGTGTTATGATGCTTTTTGTGTATACATGCTGAATGGTATGCTTATGGTTGTTTATTCTCTCTGTTATGCATTTGCTTTAATATTGTGTGAATTTATGATTTCATGTTAAATGTTTGAAGTCTGAGAGAGATATAATGAGTTTCAATTGTTTCTCAATCTAAGCGAGAAGTTCTTGCAAGGAGTGCAGTGAAATCGTCCGTAAGGAGTGCATTGACGGAGGTTCAGAGTTTATCTCTGAAAGCTCAGGAGAGATACCATTGTTCTCATTCCTATAGAAGTGAAGGTGAGACATAGGAGCCGTGCAAGGTGTGCGCAGACTGGTTGAAAGTCTAGAAATTATCAACCAAGGGAAGAATTGAAAGACTGTTGTTACAGGAGGGTGCACAGAGTTGAGGATTCAAATACTTAAAAGCATTTGAGGGATTGCCGCAAGGAGTGCGTGCAGGAGTCTTTTTTAAGACTCAGGTTTGTAAAGAAATCCCAGAGAAGGAATAGCGTATTTGAATACTTCAAAGGGAGACAGAGCGAAGTCACTTTGCAGAGGTCAAGTGCAGGTGAAGGGATATTTTGGCCATTTCTCAGAAATCTTCAAGGAGGGAACGAACGGTCGGAATTCTCTGTGGAGAATCCCCGAAACAACGAGGACTGTAGGATCAAAGGAAGTTGTAGGGTGGTTAAAGGCGAGCAAGCTTTCCACTCTAGGACCTAGAATCAACGTGGACCGTTGATTGTGCTTTGCACAAGCCGTCAGATCACTTCGGCATTTCAAAGATTCTAATGCCAAGGAGTTGAGAACAAAGTAACAAAAGTCCCGAAGTCGCGAGTCACGATAGGACTTAGATTAACATTTCGGGATTTCGACATTTCGGGAGTCGAAAGATGGAGGAGAGAGCACTTTGGGAGAGAAAGTCCCGAAAAGCCAAAAGAGTGACAAGTGGTAGGAGTCTACGTTAGAGACAGGAAGTGGTTGAGTGGACAGGTGGTGTGTCCTCGTCAAAAAGGCGGAGTAAATCCTTGTTGACTATTTCGGGGTTTGGAGGTTAGAGTGTTGGGAGCTTTGCATCTGGATTCGCGAAATCGTGAAGTCCGAAATCCCGATGAAGTGAGAAGTCCGTTGTGGGGCCAACCTTTGCTGAAAGTGTCGAGATTCAATATTTCGACATTATCGAGGACAAGGGATCGAGATTCTTTGTTCCAAGATTCCCAAAATCGCGAAACGTGATAACAATTTTGGCGAATCGACATTTCGGGTTTCGACAGTTGAAGGGTCAAGAAACTCGGAAGGAGAAGTCATGAAGTCGCGAAATCCGAAGTTCTGAAATCGTGAAAGGTGTGATCATATTGTTTGATCGAAAGATTTGAGTTGGTGCCTAGTGCTTGTTCAAGCGAGCTCAACCCATAAGGACCTGTGGATACATTGTTGAGTGTGAAGGGTATTTCCCAAGGGGAAACCAAAGAGCCAATTAGACTCAAAGGGCAGATTAGAACGATCCTACGTGGACCTTGGACTGGAGGGTTTGGGGGTCTACACCATTTGTGGTATCAAAGCATAGAAAAAGTTCTTTGTTTTATGTAGCAGAGGAAGGAAGAATATTTCTCATCCATGCCGCCGAGAAGAAGAGATAGACCAATGCCTGATCCAATAGTGGAAAGGGAAATGCATGAACTACGTGCAGGGCTTGATGCCATGGAGACAACACAGAGGCACACAGTCGAAACTGGAGATATCAGTGAGGTTGACAGTGAAAATGAAGCTGGACATGGAGAAGAAGTCACAGTCGAAGATGTTGTAGAAGAACGCCTATTCAGGGCTGTCGCAAGGATAGGTGCCAGGGAAAAAATGGAGATTCCTATGTATGAGGGAAACCTGGATGTTGAAGAGCTTCTAGATTGGATTAGAGCTCTAGATAAATACTTCGACTATGAAGATGTCAAGGAAGACAGGAAAGTCAAACATGTTGTCACAAGACTTAAAGGGCATGTAACATTATGGTGGGATGAACAACACACTGATAGACGCTGCAAAGGCAAGAAGAAAATCAAGAGTTGGGATAGAATGGTTGCAAAGATGAAAGCAAAATTCATACCCAAGGATTATCAAATTACTCTATTTCAGAGAATGCAGAACTTGAGACAGAAGTTGATGTCAGTGAAAGAATACACTGAAGAGTTCTACAAACTAAACATCAGAGCAGGTCATCGGGAAAGTGATGATGAAAAGGTTGCCAGATACATGAATGGTCTGAGATATGACATCCAAGATGAGATGAGCATGATGATCATTCAGACTATAGAAGATGCTTATCAGATGGCTCTGAAAGCTAAAGAAAAGATGAGTTGGAAGCAAGGTCAAAGAGGCTGAGGCAAAAGTCAAGCCAGAGGCAAGACAATTGCCCAAGACAGAACTCAGAGAACTCAGAAGGAGGGAAAGAAACCTCAAACTCAGCATGAGAGAGGAGGAAGCTCACAGAGAGGACAGTATGCTGATAGAAACACTTTTCCTCGAGCCAGAGGAAGAGGAAGAGGCAGAGGTGGTGAAGTGAAATGCTTTGTCTATGGAAAAAATGGACATAAATCTTATGACTGTCCAGATAAAAAGAAAGAAGGAAGTAAAACTCACATTTTTGAAGCGCAGAGATGAAATGTTGAGGCAGAAGATGCTGAGGGTGGAAGATCATTGATGATGAGAAAAGTTATCTTAACGCCAGAGAAAGAGGCAGAGAACGCAGTCCAAAGGAACAAACTTTTTCGGACTGCTTGCAAGATGAAAGACAGGGTATGCAAAATCATCGTGGACAGTGATAGCACAAACAATCTCGTTTCTACAGAGATGGTAGAAAAGATGGAGCTGAAGACTATTGAACATCCAAGCCCATACAAAGTTTCGTGGCTACAAAAAGGACATCAGGTAAATGTCACTAACAATGTTTAGTTGAATTTAAAATAGGAGGATATAAATATGAAATACTATGTGATGTCATTCCCATGGATGTTTGTCATCTATTCCTGGGTAGACCATGGAAATATGAAAGAAATGTGATTCATGATGGGAGAAAGAACACATACACCCTGGAGAAGAACGGGAGAACTCACATGTTGTTGTCGATTAAGGATAAAGAAGTGAAACCTGAGGTAAGCAACACTGTACTTCTCATGAGTGGGAAGGAACTCCTTAAGGAGGTTAAGAAGAAGGAAGATACACAATTTATTGTGGTCAGGAAGCCTAGAATTGTTTTAACCAGTACAAGAGTGGATGATTTACCAGAGGAAATCTAGAAGTTGCTGGAAGAGTTTGCTGATATAGTAGTGGACGAACTACCTCGTTCATTGCCACCTATCAGAAGTATAAGCCATCATATTGATCTTATACCTGGAGATAGTTTACCAAACAAAGAAATGTACATATTGACGTCGTAGGAGAATGAAGAGGTCAAGAGACAGGTCTAGGATTTAATGGACAAAGGGTTGATTAGAGAGAGCTTGAGTCCATGCGCCGTTCCAACAGTGCTCAACCCAAAGAAAGATGGAGGATGGAGGATGTGTACAGACTTGAGGGCGATCAATAAGATTACCATCAGGTATAGATTTCCATTGCCAAGGATGGATGATTTGATGGATTGCTTGAGTGGAGCAAGATTCTTTTCAAAGATTGATTTGAAAAGCAGATATCATCAAATTCGTATGAGAGAAGGTGATGAATGGAAGACAACATTCAAGACGAATGAAGGGTTGTATGAATGGATTGTTATTCCATTTGTCTTAACAAATGCACCTAGTACTTTCATGAGGCCGATGAATGAAGTTCTGAAGGATTTCATAGGAAAATTCGTCATCGTATATCTTGACAATATATTGATTTTCGATAGAACAAAAACAGAACACTTGAAGCATTTGGCTACAGTGATGACGAGACTACAGCAAGAGAAATTGTTGATAAATATGAAGAAGTCATCATTTATGAGAACATAACTCATTTATTTGGGTTTTGTTATCTCTGCAAATGAGCTGAAGACGGATCCGAAGAAGGTGGATGCCATTAATAATTGGCCATCGCCGAAGAGTGTATTTGAAGTTAGAAGTTTCCATGGACTAGCTAGTTTCTACAGGAAATTTATCAAAAATTTCAGTGGAATTAGCGCACCGATGATGGACATGGTGAAGAAAAAACATAAGTCTTTTCACTGGACAGAAGAAGCAGAGAAAAGTTTCAACTTGCTGAAGAGGAAGATTATTGAACAACCAATTCTGGTATTGCTAGATTTCAGTAAGACATTTCAGGTCAAATGTGACGCAAGTGGATATGCAATTGGAGCAGTCATGAGCCAAGATGACAGGGCAGTCGCATACTTCAGTGAGAAACTGAATGAAGAAAAAGTTAAGTACTCCACATATGACAAATAATTTTATGCTATCATACAAGCGCTGAAGAAGTGGAGACATTATTTGGTTCCTAAAGAGTTTGTTTTGTACAGTGATAATCATGCTTTACAATTCATGACTCAACAGGATAAGCTAATCCAGAAGCATTCAAAATGGGTTGAATACATGCAAAATTTTACTTTTGTAATTAAACATATTTCTGGAACTGCTAACAAAGTTGTTGATGCTTTGAGTAGGAAATGTTTGCTTATGCAGAAGTTCAGAGTCAAAACATTGGGTTTTGATAACCTCAAGGGCATGTATAGAGATGATCCAGATTTCAAAGAGGCGTATGAGGCATTTGAGAATCCAATTCTCAGGGATAGAAGTCAATGGACTGGATATATGATCCAGGATGGATTATTATTCAGAGGCAATCAATTATGTATTCCAAAATGCTCCATGAGGGAGAATCTGCCGAAAGAAAAACACAGTGGAGGATTGGCGAACATTTTGGTCATGATAAGATGTTCTCAAAGTTGAATGGCTCATATTTTTGGCCAGGGATGAGGACCGATGTAAAAATATTTGTGGACAGATGTAGAATTTGTCAGCACACAAAGGGAAAAAGGCAAAACATAGGGTTATACCAACCATTACCCATACCCGAGAGGACGTGGGATGCAATGAGCATGTATTTTGTATTAGGGCTGCCAAGGATACAAAGAGATTGCGATTCAATCTTTGCAGTAGTCGATAGATTTTCAAAGATGGCAAATTTTATACCATGCCAGAAAACCAGTGACACAACTCACATTGCAAACCTGTTTTTCAAAGAAGTCGTCAGACTTCACGGCTTGCGAAGAACTATTGTTTCATATTGAGACACCAAGTTCGTGGGACATTTTTGGAGGACTTTATGGAAGAAGCTGGGGACAAGTTTTTCATTTAGCTCAACTTATCATCCTCGTATGGATGGGAAAACAAAAGTTGTGAACAAACTCTTGGGAGATTTGTTGAGGAGCCTAGCGACTGAACACCACAGTCAATGGGGTCACATTCTGCCACAGGCAGAACTTTCTTACAATGATTCAATCAACAGAAGCACAGGGCAACGTCCATTCCAAATTTTTTATGGAATGAAACCGAGGGGAGTGTCTGAATTGAAAGATTCTGAATAGACTGAATTCAGAAGTGCTAGTGTGGAGGATTTTGCATAAGCAATGAAGGAACTTCACAACCAAGTGAGGGAATGTTTGCAAACTTCAAATCAAGAGTATAAACATAGAGCAGATCAACAAAGGTGAGAACTTCAGTTTGAATTTGGTGATCTGATTCTTGCACATCTGAGGAAGGAAAGGTTCCCAAGGGGAACATATAACAAGATGAAAATGAAGAAGATTGGACCATGCAAGGTCTCGAAGAAATTTGGGGCGAACACATATGAGATTGAATTATCCGATGGGATTGGAATTTCACCGATATTCAACATCTCATATTTGTACCCTTACAGAGCTGGAAAAGTAGGAGCAGAGAATGGACAGACAGAGGTTCAGTGGACTAAACAAATTCCTGTAGCTGAAAATCCAAAGATGGAAAGTATACTTGACAAGAGGGTCAACAAGAAGACCAGGAGGAAAGAGTATTTTGAATACTTGGTCAAATGGAAAGGACATCCAGTTGAATATGCCAGCTGGGAAAATGAAGCAGAAATTCATAAGCATGGACAGACTGTGCAAGAGCTCATGAAAAGGAGTCCATGAAAATTTTCAAGCGAGGGAGTATGATGCAGGAGCATCGCCAGCAACAAGTGAGTGCGGGGCCGGAAGACAGCTGGGATGAGCGCCAACACATTTCAGCACATTGCAAAAGTGTTTTGGAATGTTTTTGAAATATTAATGTAATAAGGCGTACCTTGCATTTATATCTTGGAGGATGTAAACAGATCATGAGCGATTTTCTCTCATCTGTAGTAGGTAGAGGTATTTATGCATAGTTAGTGTAAGTAGGTAGATTTAAATTCCAGATTAGATAGTTTAGAGCGTAGGAGAGAAAACCGACTATAAACACCCTCATCTTTGTATCATTGTAACATTATCAATTGTATCATTAGAGAATAGAGAAGAAAAAGAGAGCTGTAGTAGAAAGTTGTAGAGAAGAACCCATGTACAAAAGTTTGAATTAATGAAGAGAGCTTTGATTTAGATTCATGGTGTTATGATTCTTTCTGTGTATACATGCTGAATGGTATGCTTATGGTTGTTTATTCTCTCTGTTATGCATTTGATTTAATATTGTGTGAATGTATGATTTCATGTTAAATGTTTGAAGTCAGAGAGAGAGAGAATGAGTTTCAATTGTTTCTCAATCTAAGCAAGAAGTTCCTGCAAGGAGTGCAGTGAAATCATCTGCAAGGAGTGCGTTGACAGAGGTTCATAGTTTATCTCTGAAAGCTCAAGAGAGATACCGTTGTTCTCATTCCCGTAGAAGTGAAGGTGAGACACAGGAGCTGTGCAAAGTGTGCGCGGGCTGGTTGAAAGTATAGAACTTATCAACCAAGGGAATAATTGAAAGACTGTTGTTGCAGGAGGGTGCACAGAGTTGAGGATTCAAATACTTAAAAGCATTTGAGGGATTGCCGCAAGGAGTGAGTGAGGGAGTCTTTTTGAAGAGTCGGGTTTGTAAAGAAAGCCCAGAGAAGGAGTAGCGTCTTTGAATACTTCAAAGGGAGACATAGCGAAGTCACTTTACATAGGTCAAGTGTAGGTGAAGGGATATTTTGGCCATTTCGCAGAAATCTCCAAGGAGGGAACGAATGGTCAGAATTCTCTATGGAGAATCCCTGAAACAACGAGGACTGTAGGATCAAAGGAAGTTGCAGGGTGGTTAAAGGCGAGCAAGATTTCCACTCTAGGATCTAGAATCAACGTGGACCGTTGATTGTGCTTTGCACAAGCCGTCCGATCACTTTGACATTTTGAAGATTCTAATGCCAAGGAGTTGAGCACAAAGTAACAAAAGTCCTGAAGTCGCGAGTCGTGATAGGACTTGGATTAACATTTAGGGATTTCGACATTTCGGGAGTCGAAAAACGGAGGAGAGAGCACTTTGAGAGTGAAAGTCCCGAAAACCCGAAAGAGTGACAAGTGGTAGGAGTCTACGTCAGAGACATGAAGTGGTTGAGTGGACAGGTGGCGTGTCCTCATTAAAAAAGCAGAGCAAATCCTTGTTGACTATTTTGAGGTTCGGAGGTTAGAGAGTTGGGAGCTTTGCATCTAGATTCACGAAATCGCGAAGTCCAAAATCTCGATGAAGTGAGAAGTCCATTGTGGGGCCAACCTTTGTTGAACGTGTCGGGATTCAACATTTCGGCATTTTCGAGGACAGGGGATCAAGATTCTTTGTTCCGAGATTCCCGAAGTCACGAAACGCGATAACAATTTCGACGAATCGACATTTCGGGTTTCGGCAGTTGAAGGGTCAAGAAACTCGGAAGGAGAAGTCGCGAAATCCAAAGTTCTAAAATCGTGAAAGGTGTGATCATATTGTTTGATCGGAAGATTTGAGTTGGTGCCTAGTGCTTGTTCAAGCGTGCTCAACCCATAAGAACCTGTGGATACACTGTTGAGTGTGAAGGGTATTTCCTGAGGGGAAACCAAAGAGCCAATTAGACTCAAAGGGAAGATTAGAACGATCTTGCGCGGACCTTGGACCAGAGGGTTTGGGGGTATACACCAGGAAGCTCCCCCCAAAATTTCTATGTTCCTATGGGATTGGTTTATAGCCTCAGATGATGAGAAAAGAAAGGAAATCTTTGTAGAAAATACACGAGTAGTTAAGGATGCCCCTAGAGATTACAATTTATGCAAAAAAAGTCCAGGTCCCAACACCTCCTCTTCCCAAGATGCTAACATTCATCTCTGGAAGATTACCCCTCCTATTCCTACTCCAAAACCAAGTATCCCTACCTAGACAAAAGACAAAAGACAAAAATAAATACGATGTAACTGTTTCGGCTAACACCAACAAACCGAGTACATCTAACTTAGCTAGAAACAATGCAAAATCACCCATGACACCCAATGACAAGACACGTGATTCAAAATCAAACTCGACAATGAGAAAAATAAACATGCATGCTTTAGATTACAACGTTATAGAAGATACAAAAAATACAAAAGTTAATATTTCCATGTTTGATATATTCTCACTACCACAACATGGTGATCTCCTCCATGATGATTTTAAATGTGATAAATCTCATAAAATGATCATTGTTTCTACTGACAACATTCCTACGACAGTCAAAGAAAAGGAAGTACACAAGGTATAAGTGAAGGCTGCCATAAACGCACCAAGCATAGGTGCGCACTCAAAATCCCAGGTACCTCCTTTCTTAGTTACATATTAAATTTTCAATTTCAATGTACACAATTTCTTATATGACTCTGATGCCTCATCGAACATCATGCCCTATGCAGTCTATCAAAAGATAAGCATTGTTCTAGATTTAACCAAACAAATAATCATACAATTGGATAGGACAGATGTTAAAGTGAAAGGAAAGCTTAAACATGTATTAATTAGAATTGCATTTGACCTAAAGTACATCAAGTTATTAAGATTTTTGTGGTTGACATACTTGAAAGTTATGGTTTGTTGTTAAGAAGAGCATGGTCGACTAAACTTCAAGGATAGTTTTCCACTAACTGGTCATCTAAACTTCAAGGATATTTTTTCACTGACTGGTCAATGCAACTTCAAGGATATTTTTCTATTGATTGGTCCCATCTATGGATTCCTTATAAAGGTAAATCGAACTAGATCTGTGTGAACTCCTAAGCAAACATGAAACACACAGTGACCGAGTTAGAAGGTAAAAAAAAACCCATCAACTTTGCTCACACTTGTTAGCACTAGAAGTCACACCTAGACTTTTGTAGGTGTAAGCCTAGTACCCATCAAAATTTTGTAGGTTTATATTGAGTTTAAGCTTGAGTGGATCAGTTAGAATGAGAAATAAAGGGAGAGGGAAACAAACTACAGATCAATAGGTTACACCATTGGGAAATGGAGTCATAAACACTCTACTCAGTGAAGGCACTAAAGATGCTCAACAAAGAACAAGATTATATACTGATAGATAGAAGAATGAAGAAGGAAAACATAAGATATAATGTTCATTAAAAAAAGATCGTCTTAGTTTAATAAATCAACAAATACTTGAAGAAAACAATGACTGATGGGAAAAATTACAACAAATCCTCTGTTGCTTAGGGATCCATAAATCATTGGCAACATTTGATCCTCTAATCTGCAATATATTCAACTAAGAAGATATATAAAACAAAATAATTACAATATGAAAATCGTAGCTCTCATGAGTCTTCAATCGTAGTAATGATTACAATCATAAAATTCTCTCATGCTTACAAATGAACACACAGGGAAATTGTTTGCTCCAACTCTCTAGCCTCTCTTGGCTCATCTATCCCCCTCTTCTTGATTCCTCTCACCCATTAAATAGAAAATAACATCCAAAATATTCTTAGGAGGTCGAAACCCATCTCTTCCATTGGATTCTAGGCCTTGGAGATATGTGGCAACAGTCAAAGAGACAAAAATCCAACAAACTACTAATTTTCAGGAAGTTGTTGGAAGTAATTAATAAATCTATTGCCAACTCATTGCATGAGGTTTTAATGGAGCTAAATATTAGGTGCATGTTTACTTTAGCATCTAACTGATCTATGAGAAGTCATTCGAACCCTCCTTGATAGGTGGAAACCTCCAAACAAGGCGAATATCCAAAAACTATACAAAACATAGAGTTTGCAGCGCACTAGTGTTTTAATTTTATCTCTCAAATTCCAAATTGGGTCAGGCTAAATTTTGGTCAGCAGGTCGATGCAAATATCATGCTCCTCCACAAAAAATTTCAGAAGAACCCACATTACCATTCAAAATTTATGATCAAATCTTTAGAAGACTCTACTACATGAAATGAATTTGCAACGCCAATCTACATCGCCAGTTCGCAACGCCAATAGATGAGTCAACCAAAACCCTTATTTTAGTCTTTAAAATAGCATGAAAAACCTCATGGAGTACCTGGTAAACCTGGATTTGAGGTAGATGCCATCAAAGTTGAATAAGTATGCTTGCAAGCTATCTAACCTCATGTTAGAACACTTAGACTTTTGAACTTTTATTCTTTTGTTTTTGCCTCTTAGAAATAAAATTTCACCCAAAATTTTTAGGAAATTACCTTTTAATTAAATAAATCCTTGGTTGTTATATATCAATAAGGGGCTTACAATATCACTCGTCGATGAGTTGCACTAAGTTGATCAAACGATTCTTGTGATCTCCGAAATGTAAAAGCCACCCAAATTTTAAAAGAAAGCCTTTAACGGTCACTTCAGAGCTTCACGCTTCAGGAGTTTAAACAAAGATTGGGTTCACAACTGCCGAAATGTCAAAGTGTTGAAGTATTGGATATCAAAAAAATGTAAAGTGTTTCAAAGAGATAATAAACATTTAATAACTTTAATTAATCATGATTAAGTATTAATTAATCACTCTGAAATTTCGATCTTCGAGAGATTTCTCTCGTGCTATATCCAAAACTCCCAAACTTCTGAAGTACTTAAGGCTAATAAAATGTTTAAAACATGATTAATTAAAACATAAAAGCGATTAATTAGAGATTAGTTTCTCCGAGAATTTGGTCTTTGGGAAATTTATTCCCTTTCACATTCAAAACCTCCGAACGCCGAACTGTCGAAGTATTAATGACATTTATGATTGACTAAAGTTAACGATTTGAATAAAGATTGTGAATCACCAGGTAATAAATTCCATTAAAATTTTAATAATTTCTTTGTTAGAAAATCAATATGAAGATTGATAGACTTTATGAATAAAACATTTCGAATTTCATGTCATCTTACCATTTGCAATTAGGAGTTTTCATTCAGTGAAGAGCTTAAAGACTTCTCTTGTTATAGGAACGATAATTTCATTTCCCTGAGGATCATGGCGCCACACAAAGTTGTGAAGAAGCAAGATGCATCAGCTGATGATTCCAATCCAAACACAGACGATCTATTAGACACCACTCCGTGAATTACAGATACCATCAAGTCTTGGAAGCAAGTTTACGATATCTTAGAACAAGAGATTATTAACTGTCTGGATGATTCTGCCGAGGAAGACGATGATTCCTTCTCAACAAAGCTCAGATTGGTAGCTCAATCAAAACTGCAGAAGATGTTGCACGACCTAATATTTTACCCTATAATGATATGATAAGTTGGGCTCTAGAGCACGTCGACATTCAAACCATAAGTGTTATCAGCCACCAGAAGACCTCCGTCAGATTTTTTCGACCAGAGAACCTACAAGTAATGTATAAACTTTCTTCTACACCCAAATATACTTACAATGCAACATTTCTCTTGGATTTTGAGAGAAAATAATGCACTCAATATGGTAGAAATGGTCATGATATAATCAAGACCTAGTGGGGACATCCAGACAAATTCAAAACCGACGCTCATGGTATGTATTCCACGACGTCCTTAGATTCCCATATAATATATATAACCATGATGATCTGCCATTTATTTGGGAAAAAGAACCTTGCACATTTCTCAGTTGAGTGGGTGTCTATAATTAATGAAGTAGTCGAAGGCTATACTTTCAACTGGGCTAAATTGTTGTCTGGAAACCTAGATAAGGAGATTGATGAGTACCAATCATTGAAATCAAAAGGGAAACCTGCTCCTTTTTACATGTCTGCATATATCATGGATGCCATTTGCTTCATGACCCCATTCCCCCTGATGAACTGGAGTTGGACCCCGGCTTGTTCTGAGCCTATACACTTCTACCACTCCAAACTATGGGAATAAAATGCTAAATATTCCTTTTACGAGATCTGTATCAACGTAGTGGTACCTATTCATATAGCTATCTATGGCCACCTGTCGCCCATGATTTCAGAGAAGATTATGGGAAACTTAGGCACATTTGCAGACTGGTACATTGAGGAGAACTTCTCTTACATTAGAGTGTTCGGTTGCTCCGTTCCTCCTCATGCCCTTCCACATTTTTTACCTAATAGGCTAGTATGAAAAGAAGTGACATACCAAACAATAGCAGGAGGAATCACCAAGGAATTAAAAGCGGCCTAGAAAAAGGTGTGGCCAACCTTTCCCATTCAGGTTGGTATGTTTACATTGTTAGATTTTGGTCATACCAAAGTTGAGGCTGCAGCCTTGGAAGATGTCAAATTATTTGACATCAAATTCAAAAGACATGATCCACATAAGGTGGTAGGGAATCATTTGGCTCAATACAACATGAAAAGATACATCCACGAAGAGTCTCCTTATGATGAGATTTTCAGGGGGGCTAGATCCTATGAAGAAGTTCAAAATAGATTTCAGATTTTGCCTCCTGACCAACAAGCTGGTTTCCTCAGCTTCCAAAAGAATAGATGAAACAACTTGCCTAAGATTTTACAAGGAGAGTCAAGACCCATGCCATATTCACAAGAAGCTAAATCCATAGAATCTCAGCCAAGTTGCTCCATTAAAAAAAAAGGTGAAGAAGTTTTGAAGAGTTCAGATGGGTTATTTAAAGAGATAAAAACATCACTGGTAGATCTAAATGATCAACATATATAAGCCCAGTTTGAAGCTTTCATGAATCAAGGACAAGTTTTTCCCCATTCAACACCAGTTACTTCTGCTGGCATCCCAAGAACAATAAGTCCAAAAATCTTGTAAGGTAGCTAGAGAGGTAGTGGGGGGGCCCAAAGGACCCATAGTGATAATAGTGGAGGTCATTCAATGTAAGGTGGACTAGGTCCACAATATTATTAAATAAGGCCCACTATGGTAGTTAGATATAATAAATGGGTAATGAGATATAATAAATGTAAGAGGACTTCTTAGAAGGTTATACTTCTAGAAGATTCCTCCTCTAGAATGTTCTTAGGTGATGGTAGCACTATATAAAGGGGTTCAAGAAATGTAATGAGTCATGAAGCGAAGTATTGTATTTGGAGCGGTAGCTCAATAGGAGGATGCCCCCTCGAAGAGGCAAGTGAACATGAGAGGATCCCTTCCATAATAGGATCCATTGTACGGTGTTGCCCTACCTCAAGGGTTTGGTAATAATAAAGTGTGGTTTCTTCTGTCTTGCTTGTGGATCTATTGTGTATTCAGTATTTGTGGTGATTATATTTGTAGATCTATCTTGGTTCTTAACAAGTGGTATCAGATCACTTTCCTTGGGCAGACATTGTGGGAAAATATTTTTTATTTTTGCAAATGTAAGGTAGCTAGAGAAGTAGTGGGGGGGCCCAGAGGGCCCATAGTGATAATAGTGGAGGTCATTCAATGTAAGGTGGACTAGGTCCACTATATTATTAAATAAGGCCCACT
>JZKD02S1518300.1:280577-314516 GCA_000966675.3 Picea glauca | reverse complement strand
ACCTCAAGGGTTTGGTAATAATAAAGTGTGGTTTCTTCTATCTTGCTTGTGGATCTATTGTGTATTCAGTATTTGTGGTGATTATATTTGTAGATCTATCTTGGTTCTTAACAAATCTCCACCACAATTATCTCTCATATTCCCTCATTAACTCCTTTGGCGACCAATTTTGGAACTCCTAGTTCGGAGGTCATTCACATAGATGAACTTAATCCTATATTTTCTGAAGAAATGCCTACCTCAAATTTATTTTTCAACAAGAACATGAAAGCTATTATAAAGAAAGAATCTCAACAAAAAGATGGAGTAGTTACTAAAAGGCAGAGAATACTTTATGATGGAAAAGGCCAAGATGATCCTGAGTTTTCCAAGGAGGTTGTATATTCACTAAGGGCCTTCGCCATTGCCAACCAATGGTCACTGGATAATTTGAATAAACAACTGCAACAAAAATATCTCTTGGTGGAACAATTGTAGAATGAAATACACAGTACATAACAGATTGTCAAGAGAAGAATGAATCAAGACATAGAGAAAATCAGGTTAAATTGTCAACAACAGATGACAAAGTTACATGAGAAACTCGAGTTGATTTACCAAAGTTCACAGACCAACAAAGTCATGATTACTCAACGAGATAGTTTGATTGAACAGTTGCAGGCCAAATTAGTCATAACAGAGAACACAACAATAGACAACATTGCTTTCAAAGCACAATCATCTGAAATCAATGAGAAGCTGGAAGCCATCCAACATGATTTAAATCAAAAGGTGGATACAATTAAGATATACTATCAGACAATAAATAATTCTATGAAAAGTATTTATGTGAAATAAAAATATGCCTATGTGGCTAGATCCAAGTTTCATGAATTCATCATATGGAGGTAGAAATCTAATATCCCTAGTCTCGCTCCTTTCTCACAATATGAACAAGTGAAGGGTGAAATGGCCTTGAAATTTTGGGAGACAAATCTAGAGGAAAGCAAGAATCTTGCCAGAGAGGAAAAGGAGGCTTGTTTGGAGACACTATCTTCTGTAGAATCAAATTTGGTTGAATTTGAAGGAAATAATATTTCAGAGGCACTGGGGCAGATTGAAATGGAAATGAATAAGGAAAACTCTAGAAAAATAAGGAGAATATTCAATCTGTCATCCAACAAATGAATCAGATTTATTTGCTTAAGATTCATGAATTGTTGGTTAAGCCAAATTAACAGTATCAAATTACAATCCAGGAAGTAAAGAAGATCTAGGATAAGCTACCAATAGTACAAAATAATATGTTTTCCTTTGAATTGAACGAGAAAATTGAACCTTCGATATTTTTGGTAGCCTTAATGGACATATGTACCGAGTTCAATGAACAAAGGAAAGCGAGTGCATATGGGAGAAAATGAAGGAACATATGAAGCACCAACACATCAAACTATAACTCAACAATATTTGAGTTCTGTTTTTCCATTGGGATTATATTCTATATTTAGAGCAGATATTATGGAAAGTCCAACTACTTTTAGTTGAGACAATTTTGTATAAATAGATAGATTTTAGATCTATTCGGGGCTGCTTCTAGCCTAATGCAAAAGAGAGAACCTTTTTTAATATTAATACAAGTGCAGACAAAGATTCCAAGTTTCATTTCATTTGAGTTATGTGTTCTTTGTGTTTCCATTTCTCATGAGTTTCCTTCTGTAGTTATTGAAGAGTGAATGATTACAATTTAGTAATACATTTACTGTGATCATAATATATCAGAAGTTCATTCAATTACAATTTTTCTTCTGTTATTACTGTGTGAATTGCTTCATTCTTTATCTCCTTTCAATGGCACATCTTCTTTTTTTCTTCTACTGCAAATAAGGTGAGAGTTATCTGTAATTGATACCTTGCTTTGTTTTAACAGTTTTGTCAATCATTTCTACATCATTTGAAATTAAAATTATGACGAAGATAACGAGATACAACCCCTGTACTCTCTTATCATAAATTTCACTTAAATATTATTTCTTAGAAAACTGAAGGTAGAAGAAAACACTTAAAAAACATTTCATATAAAATATTTGATGCATGACATTATTCTTTGAGCCTAGAATCAATATCAGGAACAACACCTCGAATGCTCCTCCTTAACCAGTTTGCAGCGCACCTTTTGCAATTAGAAATGAAGATCAAAATGATAAATCCTCCTTTTGAAAATTACCAATACAATTCCTCTCTTGCTAATGATGACACCATCATCATGACACCAAGACCTGTACATCCTATGTGTTTTTTTTTGACATAAGCGAGTAATGGGGCTTGTATTAAAAACTGCGGAGAACCGCTGATGCTGTTACAGAGTAGTAGGACTGCTACTAAACTAACTAGAGAATACTTCTATTCATATCAGCTATTACAAGACACTTAGAAGCCAATCCTGGCTGCAAAATGACTACTTAGGCGCCCTTTCTGACTGTAATTAGATGTTTAAAGAGAACTCTTGCTTGGGAGGATGCTTCTGAACTAATCCTTCCCTTTCCCTTTAGACAACGCTTTTTCTTCTGTCCATTCCTTGTTGAGTTGTTCCATCTGTTGTTCTAGATTCCGCATCCTTTCTTCATGGTCTTTCTTTGGCTTGCCCAGATCCTTCCTAAGATTCCATATCTCTTCACTCAAGCCGGATCTTGTGTAGATGATATCATTTTCTAAAGCCTCCATCCTTCTCCCAGCCTCACTGTCCAAGTTCTGCAAGAATTCGTCCAGGTTGGTCATGATCCCCCGCAGATTTTCCAGCTTCTCTTCCAATGCTGTGAGCCTTGCATCCACCGTTAGCTTTGGGCCCGAGCTCGATGCCATCGCATGCTTCCGGAATCCTTTGCCTTCTGTCCAAAAGCTGCCCTGGCTTGATCCTTCTACGCACTGCCTTTCTTCCTTTGCCCTTACCCTTCCTGCTCGCCCGAGTTTATAACCCTGCTCTGTCCTTTCCTTGTTAGATTATCTACACGGAGGGATGGATTTGGGGTGAGATAGTATCGATTTCATGATGGATCTCCTTCCCGTCCTGGAGATCGCTCTGAATTTCCAAGATATCGCTATCCTGATGTCTGCACTGACATCTTGTCCATTCGCCCACTTGCAAAAACTCATGATTTGTTGCAATTACGGGATGCTCCAATCCACTGTGACTCCGTTGAGAATCATAGTACTTTTCCCCAAACGTGCTCCAGTATTGGCCTCCTCATCCGCCTGGGTTTTATTTCCCCTTAGGACGTGAAACCAACGAATTGACTGGAACTGGCACCTAAGGATCCTTATCTTATCGATGATGTGCTAGAGTTTCCCGTCCGATACCCTGGTATTCTGAATTAAAGTTTGAATTAGCAACCTTGAATCTCCAAACACAGTTAAATTTCGAATTTCTAAGGAAAGGGCTTGGGTGAGCCCTTGCCAGAGGGCGAGGGCTTCCACTTTGTTATTTGGTTCAATTCCTAGGCCCCAGGCATACCTGGTAACAATGTTCCCAGAGGGGTCCCTTATTAATCCTCCTCCCCCTGCCTTCCCTGGGTTACCCTTAGACGCACCATCAAATGAGAGAATGTTGGTGTTTAGGGAGCTTTTCCATTCCTCCAATGCACTCTTGTCCAATCGAATTTCCCAGCTGCATGGAAAAATGGTTGGAGGGCCTCCTGGTAATGAATTCTGAAGCCCAAGATGGTGCATCCACCCTTCTTATTCAATTCCCAAGGCCTTCGAGTTGGAGTACTTTATGAAGTAGATCGCACTCTCGCTGAAAAGACTTTTAATTTTAACTGCTACCTGTGTTGGTGTTCTTTTCTCTTCTCTAAAGATCCGGTGGTTCCTTTCCAGCCATAACTTCTAGAGGATAAACTTCGGCAAAGCTTTCCATGTCGCTATGAGATGACCTTGGTTTTCTGTCCTGAGAGGGCACAGGGCTTGCCAACTTGAGAATAGAAGTTGGAAATCCTGTGGAATGGGAGGGGTCAAAGCACCTAAACCAAGAGTTAGATTCCAAACCTCGCTGGCGAAGGGGCAACTTAACAGCAGGTGAATTGTTGTCTCTTCAACCTGACAGCAAAGAGGGCATCTTGTTGGCCCTGCCCAACCTTTTTTACAGAGATTTTCTCCAGATAGAACTCCTTTTTGGGCTGCTGTCCAGAAAAATAAATCAACTTTTGGGAGGGTTTTAACTGCCCATATTACCTTCCAGACAGCCGAGTCTTGAGGTGCTTGAAGGCCTGGGACAAGGTGACGGTATCCCCTAGCTGAGGTGTAGATTCCTGCATTGGAACCCCAGCCTATCTTGTCTTTCTTTTTCTCTCTTAGGGGGGTTCTTCCTTGCAGGGCTTCCTTAAGGCTGCTCCACTCTTCTTCTAGTTCCTGAGGTAACGAAGCGATCTCCCACCTGGACCAAGACTTATGTTCATCATTTTTCCATGTCGAGATATCCCAGAGGCTGTGAATGTTGTTAGTCTGCATCCATTCTTTTAGCCGCCTTACCTCCTTCCTAGTTGAAATTGTTGCTCCTCCAAGAACTGAATCTTCCCAAATGTTGATGCTTTGCCCATTCCCTGGGATCCATGTGATTTGGGGGAGGAATGCTGGTAACGCCTTCTGGCATAAACTGAAAATTGGAGAGCCCTTCCCTGGTCTTGTGGGGTTACTTAAACATTTTTTTCTGGGCCCCCAGAAGTACTTTTTCCAGAGGGATCGCTTGCTCCAACTGACTGTCCCTATGATAAGATTCCATAGAATTTTGGCTCCAAGTGCCAAATTTTGCAACTGCATGTCCTTTATTTGGAGACCCCCTTCTAGGAGGGGTTTTGTAAGTTTCCCCCATTTTACCAAATGAAGCCTTCGGCCTGTTTGCTTTCCTCCTTCCCAGAGGAAATGTCTGATCATCACCTCTACTTTCTGAATTACAAATCTCGGCGCTAAGAGAAGAGCATTTTGATAAATTGAAATACTGGAGAGGACTGCTTTAATGAGGACTAGTTTACCTACCAAGTTCAACCAATTGGCGCCCCAGGATTGGATCCTATTTTTTATTTTTTCTATAATATTGTTCCAGTGTGCCACTTTTGGGCCGGCCTTAGTGATAGGGACTCCTAAATAGTTGAATTATTCCCAGCTGGTGCTTCCGACGATCCCAAGTATTCTCGATATCTCATGCATTTCCCTGGGGTTAACATTCCAACCATAGATTTTACTCTTGGCTGTATTAATTACGCTGCCGGAAATGTTAGTAAACACATCTAGTTCCTTCTTGAATTTTTTTGCTATTGTTGTGCTTGCGCCTCCCAGGAGCAGTGTATCATCCGCATACTGTGCATGATTTATATCCTTGACCCCTTTTGCAATACGCAGTCCAGAGAGGTTTTGCTGACGCTGCCCAAACTCTAATTGAAGACTCAAGACAGAGGCTTGAATAGCATAAAGAAGAGGGGAGAGGGGGCATCCCTGCCGGAGGCCTCTTGAGGCTTGGAAAAACCTTGTGGCTCTTCCATTCACCAAAGGAGCTATCCACGGTCCTGAGATACAAGCTTTAATCCAGCTTATGAAGGAGGGCGCGAACCCAAAATGTTCCATTACTTGAAACAAAAAGGTGTGTCTTACCCTATCAAATGCATTTGAGAGATCGAGTTTGACAATCATACCTTTGTCTTTCCGTCTAAGGCTTGAGTGAAGTGCCTCTTGGACGAGGATGATATTGTCCATTATGCTCCTTCCTTTTATGAATCCTCCTTGGTTCTCTGGTATAATGGCAGGGAGGACGCTTTGAAGTCTGTTCGCTATGAGCTTGGTAAGTATCTTATAGCTGGTGTTACATAAGGAAATGGGCCGGAATCTGTCGAAGCTGGACGCTCCTTTTTCCTTTGGGAGTAATGCTAAGAACGAAGAATTAGTCCCTCCTCCGATTTTGACACAAGCTTGAGATTTCTTGATGAGTTTCGTGAGGTCAGTCTTGATAATATTCCACCCATGTTCGTAAAATCTGGCAGTAAACCCATCAGGTCCAGGGGCTTTATCCGGATGAAGTTGATCCATGGCCTCTTTAATTTCGTGTTGGTCTATTTCCCTGACTAATTTGCTATTCACCTCTTCTTGTATCTTTGCCTGGATCAAATTCAATGGGTAGGAGGCTGGATTGTTTGCTTCTATATGAGGCTCTGTATAAAGTGCTTCAAAAGTTTGCACCCCTGCCTCCTTAATGCCTTCAAAGTCTGTTATAATCTGTCCCTGGGTGCGGATTTCTGTCACCGTTTTGAACTGCTTCCTGGCCTCCGCTTGCTTGTGAAAGTAGGCGGTGTTCTTGTCCCCTGCTTCGAGCCAGAGACATCTCGATTTCTGCTGCTAATGTTTCTCCTCTTCTCTGCAGACTTGGTGCCAGTGTTTTTGCAGTCTTGCCTCTTGTTGCAAAGATTCTTTCGAGGGTTCCACATTTTCCATTTCTAGCTAAAAAGCCTCTAAATGTTGCTGTACTTCTAGGCGTTTGGAGATGGGATTTGGTAAAGTTTTGGCCCATTCTTTTAATGCTCTTTTTAACTTCCGAAGTTTTTCTTCCCATACATAAAATGGGGAACCTGAAACTGGTTCGTGCCATATTCTGGCTACCAGGGCCGAGTAGCTTTCTTCTTGGATCCATCTTGGGCTGAAGCGAAAGGGGATTGGCCCCAGGTTGTAGTCAGAAGTCAGAATTAAAGAGATTGGCTTATGATCTGACATGCTGTGAGGTAGAATGGAAGAGTCTATATTTAACCCTAAGACGAGGAAGGAACTTTGGAAAAGGAATCTGTCCAGTCTTGCTGCGATATGCCCTGGCCCCACCCTCCTGTTTGACCAGGTGAACTTCCCTCTTGCTGGCTTTATATCCTCCAGCTCCCAGATAGACATAATGTCCTCTACCCATTCCCTTGCTTGATCCCTAACTCTTGAGCCTCCCTTTTTCTTAGATGCTGAGAGGGTGAGATTCAGGTTGCCCCCAAGGATGATATTGTCGAATGCGTTGTCTTGCATGAAGTCTCTTAAGGTTTCCCAGCAAGAGAGTTTATCTTCTGGAAAAACAGGAACATAGAGGTTAAAAAGACTTACTTGTCTCCCGGTGTCCAAATGGACCAGGCTGGTGTAGATCCAATGTTTGCGACTTTTGTATTTGCGTAGGTCATATTTTTTGGAGTTCCATATCGTGCCAAGGCCACCCGACGCCCCTCTGACACTTTCTGCAATACCACTACTGACATTCCATCTTACTTTGACTTTCTGGAGGAACTCTTGTCCCTCCATCTTGGTTTCTTGGATCAGCAGGATCTCGGCTTTAGCGGCTTTGATAATGTCTTTTAGTGCTTCTTCCTTAGGTGTGCTCCCGAAACCTCTGCAGTTCCAAGACACCAATTTCATTGATTACCTGATGGGGATTGTTGGCCTTCCTGGAAGGCCTTGGATTTCTTCCTGGTCTGTCTGACGCTTATTATCTGCTTGAGGGTTGGCTGTGATCCATTCAAAACGTCCTTGTATGTCTCTTTTTCCCGCTCTGCTATTTTAGAATTCCTTCCTCTTCTTAGCTTTTTCGGGGTGAGCTCTATGTTGTTGTCTTCCTCACTGCTACTTTCTGAGTGGATCTCACCCTCCTCCCTTGCATGCACTTCCCCTGGCTCTCTAGGATCTTGCGCTTGGTCTTTCTTTTCCCCCTGCGCCGAGCTTTCCACTGGATCCGAGGTTGGTCGTTGTGGCTCGGCCTCCTCTGAATGGCTTGGATCTGTGACCCCTGTTGTAGCTCCATTTGTTTTTCCAGCTTCTGTTCCCTTATTGCTGTTCCGTGCTTCCTGGTTGGGACCCAAATTTGCTTGAGGTGCCCGATCCGATTTTTCTGGTCTTGGGCCCTTTGCTCTTGAATTGGGTTTTGTCTTACCTACCTGTTTCCATCCTTCATTTGCGTCTTTTACCATGCTTAGATCTTTGGGACAATTTCTCTGAAAATGCACGTATTCATGGCAACCCCGACACTTAAACGACAATTGTTCATAGTCTAGTTTTTGAAAGTGTTGCCATTCCCCTACTTTTATCTTGACCGCCTCCGGGAGGCCTACCTCCAGGTTCACCTCTACACAGATACGAGCACACGAATACTGATCTTTTGGATCCGCCTTATCAATGTAATTCCCAAGACCGTTGCCGATTGCCTGAAGCGAGGAGTTGTTCCAACAATGGATTGGGAGGTTTGGGAGCCTCACCCAGACCGAGACTTCCTTGGGGACCTCCGACTCCGGATCGAAACTCGGGTGCCATCGATTCAGGTAGAGGCCTTGGGGGCCCATGAAATACGGTCCGTTCCTAAAGATCAAGTCTCGATCAGCTTCTGATATGAACTAAAAAATGTAATAACCTCTGCCTACTGCATAACATGTAACACTGTTCTGGATTAAAGGTCTCCAGTTCCTTTGGATCCAATTGTCTGTGGTTTTGGTGGAGGGCCAGAGCCCCATGAATTGACCCACTAGCCCTCACTCAGCTAACGAGACCACTACTCTCATTGGCTGATCCGGAGGCAGAATGATTTCAGGGACCGTTTCTAAACATTTTACGAAGCTTAGAGGCGCAACGTCTATGGATTTCTTGCCCTGTCTGGTCAGAAGATTTCGAAACGCGTTGGTGTGAGGGGGAGGAACGCAAGGTTCCCCGCCCTCAGGGGCAGCCATGGAACGCACTCTGAATGCGGCTAGGTCAAATCCCAGTGCCCGCCCGTCCACTCAGTTTCTCAACTTCTTGTACATCCTATGTGTTAACAACACTGTTTTGGATAATTATTTTTTAGAGATTGATCATGAATGTTATGAAGCACAACCATCTGAAACACAAACAAGCACCCAGTCTGAGTTCCTTCCATGCGATCAAACTCATGATAATGCATGTATAATATTAAAATAATTAGGTTATTGTAATATTAATCCACCTGTATATAATGACATTTAGACAATGTTTTTTTACGACTCCAAATCTCAACACGGAGCCGTAGCAGGATGCATCCTCATCGATCCACACCAATGCAAAACAATCATATCTTTCCGATTGGATTTTAAATGCACCAATAACACCATGGAATATGAAGCTTTGGTACAAGGTTTGAAGAAATCCATTGACATTAAGGTAAAATTCCTACAAGTGTTTGGTGATTAAAAAATAATCGTCAGTCAGGTAAGAAACTCAATTCACTGCGTGTCTCCACATTTAAGAGGTTATCAACAAGAGGTATGAAATTTACTTTATTCTTTCGAAGCTTTTAATATTGAGTCAATACCTCGCTGCCAGAATGTTGTTGCAGACATTTTGGCAAATGAAACCTTTAAACATGCACCTCTTAACGATGATTTTTAGGTTGAAATAATTTCCAGGCCTTCGATACCGGATAACATCATGAACTGGCGAGTATTCAATAATGATACTCAAATTATCAATTTCTTCACTAGCTCAAATGTCTTCCAAGATTCTGTAATTAACGATGAAGCCCATCAACAAGCCTTCAAAATTATCGAGACGAGGCAAGCAAAACCTTGAGAAGCTATTTGATTTCTAGACTAAGTTTAGGAGGCCCACTAATCCAAAGACCAACAGTTCAACCATGATGCATTTTCTGGTCAATCTAGGGACCTGTGAACAACCCAAGTATATCAACCTAGGCACCTGTTGTTCAGAGGCATAAAAGTACTCGTTCACACAATTGTTCAAGAAGTACCACAATGTTTTTGCATGGAATTATGATGATTTGAAGACTTATGAGACCCAAATAATTCAACATATGATTCCAATTAAAGAAGGTGTCAAACCAATCCAACAAAAGATAAGGAAGATACATCCAACTCTTAAACTGCTCATCCAGAAAGACTTAAAGAAGCTGTTAGACAACCAAATCCTTTTCAAGGTTTACCATTCAACCTGGGTGTTGAATATGTTTCCCATCTAAAAGAAGTCGAGAGAAATTAGGATTTGTATAGATTTCTAGAACCTGAATCGAGCTTCCAACAAAGATAACTACCAAGTTCCCCCCATGGAACAAATCCTACAACTCGTCTCTGGCTCTGATATGTTCTCTCTGTTGGAAAGGTTTTCAAGATACAACCAGGTTCTCGTGGAAGAACTAGATCGATTGAAAATCACATTTAGAACTAAATAGGGGACATATGCATACAAAAGGATGCCCTTTGGTTTGATAAATGCAGGCGCTACATTTCAAAGGGATATGGATATTTCTTTCAAAGGTTTAATTGGTCAAAGTGTGGTGGTTTATCTCAGCGTTGTCACTGTTTATTCAAAGAAAAGGGAAGATCACCCAAGACATATGAAACAAATATTTGAACGATGTAGAAAGTATAGTATCTTGTTGAATCCCAAGAAGATTATTTTTTTCTGTTTCAAAGGGTATTCTATCAGATCATGTGATTTCCAAAGATGGGATTTCAGTAGATCCATAAATAACAAAATCTATTATGCAAATCCCTCCCCTTCATAGAAATAAGTCCATGTAGTCCTTTTTCGACAAGATCAACTTCGTAAGAAGATTCGTCCTAGACTTTGTCGAAATTGCAAAGCCACTTCAATGGATGATCAAGAAATATCTTCAATTCAAATGGACATCCATTGAGAAAGAGACCTTTGGAAATATCAAAGCTGCTATAGCCATTGCACCATGTCTATGAAGTCCATATTTCACTAAGGACTTCTTGTTGTACCCCTTTGCATCTGATCATTCCCTTGTGGTAGTGCTCACACAAAAGGATGAGAAAGGGAATGAATGCCCTGTTGTATTCATGAGCACTAGATTACAAGGTGTTGAACTAAGTTACCCACCGGTGGACAAGAAAGATTTTGCAGTACACAAAGCGATCAAATAGTTCATACCATTTTTTGAAGAACCACACTAAAGTGATTGTTCCTCACCTGAAGGTTAGATCTATCTTTTTTCAAAGGGAGCATGGAGAGAGACGAGATAACTGGATGGCGAATCTACAAGAATATGAATTGGAATTCAAATCGGCCAACATTATCAAAGGTCAAGGCCTTTGCAAGTTGGTAACACAAGACATGGGTGATGAAAATCAAGACAAGGACAGATGGAAAGAGGATCAAACTATGTACACACAACATGTTCCTTACATTCCAGTTGTTGAAGACTCATACTATAATGATCTCAAGTATTACCTTCAGCACGATACAAACCCAGATGACCTCAATGCCAAGCAAAAAAGGGCGCTCAGACTAAAATCTTTACAATATCAGCTAGTGCATGGCATCTTGTTCTGAAAAAATTATGATGGAGTGCTACTTCAATGCCTTGAAAAACCACATGTTGATAGAGTCCTTAAAGATATGCATGATGGGATGGCATGAGGCCATTTCTTAGGAGATAAAACAACTGACAAGATATTGAGAGCCAGATACTACTAGACAACACTGTTCAAGGTTGCTCATGCATATTCATGAAGCTGCAAAGCATGCCAAAAACCTACTAGAAGAGAGTACAAGGATGTTGTTCCATTCCAGCCTATT
Source organism: Picea glauca (assembly GCA_000966675.3). Classification (NCBI taxonomy): domain Eukaryota; kingdom Viridiplantae; phylum Streptophyta; class Pinopsida; order Pinales; family Pinaceae; genus Picea; species Picea glauca. The sequence continues at coordinate 302,975 of JZKD02S1518300.1, read as the reverse complement.
TCTATTGAAGAACCCTTTGAGCAATGGGAGTTGGAAATCATTGGTTAGATCAATCCTCATTCATTCAAATAACACATGTATATCCTAACCACTACTGATTATTTTACGGGCTATACTGAAGCAACACTGCTTACTAAGGTGAATGACGAAGTGGTAATAAATTTCCTTGAGCAGAACATTATCACCAAGTTTTGGATGCCCAACTCTCTTGTGTTTTATAATGCAACATATTTTTCATCATTAAAATTGTTTGAGTTTGCTTTGGAAAAGGGGATTACTTTGAAATACGCAACCAACTATTATCCTCAAGGCAATAGATTGGCCGAATCTACAAACAAGAACCTAATCCTAATCCTTAAATGAAATGTAGTTGATCATCAAAGAAACTGGCATAAATCTTTACCCAATTCCCTCTGGTCCGACCATGTAACCCCTAAGGAGTCTATAGGGACTTCTCCATATTTTCTTGTCTATGGGAAATAAGCCATTCTACCTTCAAACATTTACCTTCCTTCCCTACAACTTACCCAAAAGTCTCATGGAAGAGAATGTCTTGTCATCCAATGACGTATCGATACTTTGATCAACTTGGAAGAAAATCACGCTAAGGAAAAAACCAAGTTTGGAGCTCATCAACAAACCATTAAGCGTTGGTTTGATTAAAAATTTGCCGGTGAAATTTTTTTCCAAGTTAGAAATTTGGTTCTCAAACGGGACAAGCCACATGAGGATAAATGACAACATTCAAAATTTCTACAACTGTGGCTTGGACCTTTTATGATCAAAGAGAAGATTGGCCAAGGAACTTACCGATTATAAAATATTGAAGGTGAATCTAATCTCCTCCCTGTAAATGGCCAAATATTGAAACACTACATCAACTAGCCCCTATGGAAACTATCTTCTTGTATATAAATAAAAGTTTTGTTTTCTCTACCCAATTTTTCTTTGAATTTTGTTTGCTTTGCATAGACTCAATGTTTTATAGTTTATTTGTGTTGGAACGCAAGATAAAGATAAGTGTAAGTGCACATTAAACATCAATATGATACATGTATAAAGACAATGATGTTAACGCTTGGATTCATATTCCAAGACGTCTCTTGGACTCCCTACAACAATTACATCTTATGCTGTTTCATATTCCTTCATCTACTAACCCTAAACAAATTACGTTTCCAACATTGCCCCCCTTAATCTGAAGGGGTGTATGTGAGTCCAAGATGAGAGATGATATCTGGAAGTGTGCAACTGAAATATGGAAGTGTGTAGTTGTTGATGGCTAAATGTGCTCTTTGAATATGGTGGTTTTGGGATGAACACAATCCAAGAGGTTAGTAGAAGCAAATTTCTTCTACTAAATGGTGATGGTGGTTTAAGGAATACCACAAACCAATCTGGTGGTTTAAGGATGACCACAAACTCTGGAACCCTACTCTAGGATCAACGTTCCTGGAATATTTCCTAAGTTAGATAGAAGTTGGAAGCTGGTGTCTTGTGCTAATTGGAAGTGCTCTCGAATTCTGGTTTAAATATGACCATAAAATATGATGTAGAAGAAGCTGGAATTCTTCTACCAAGTGGAGGTTTAAGGAAAACTACAAACCGTTGCCTAGAAGAAGTTGTAAGTCTTCTACTAAGATGTGTTTTAAGGAAAACTGCAAACCAATCACTCTTGCTTGTCATGATCGCTTGTTATTGCTTGACTGATAGGAATTCGAAACTTGAAGCTTGACTGTCAATCGCTGATGTTGTCCCCCCCATCAGGGACAAGGTGAGAAGATGAAAATCCTTTCATTGCAAGATGTGTCAATACTTGAGAGTGAATTTGTCAGTATGACTGACATATCTTCTTGACTATTGATGAACATCGCCAAGAATTCATCCACCCATAATGGTTCTTTACTCTTGTAGTTGTATTGCATTTGAAACACCTATCTGAAGGATGATTGTGTTGCCCACAATGCTCACAAGGATGAATATCAAAGGAATGATCTTCAACATGGCCAATTCGCTGACAATGTTGGCATTTCAAAATATGCTCTTGAATTGGAGTAGGTGAATGTGAACTTTCTTGATGCAATCCTGCACTCTGGAATTGGATCAATTAGGTGTAATCTGGATTATGAAAGGTGACATCCTTTTCATATCCGATACCAGTTATGTGCTTGTTGCGCCTGATTTCTTCCCAAGATCTGATGGATGGGTTGGAAAGAGGAGGTTGATCTTCAACTTTACTCGAATATGGGGCTAGCTCATTGATTTTTTGTTGCGTTGACTGTTGGTTTCAATAGGAAACATCATATTCATCATCTTTGAAAAGAAGGTTCTGAACAAGAACTAGTTCATAATTTTGTCGTAGATGTTTTATTTCAAGTGCATCGTGAAGAAGTCAAGTCTGATTTTGGAGTAGTGTTGCTTTGGCTTGCGTAACTTGCAAGCATGTTACAATGGACTGCAGAGTCACTTTGTCAATGGTGAATATATTTTCCACAAAGGAAAGGATTAGAGTGTTCAGTAACTCTAACAACTCCTCAACTTAAACATCATGAGGTTTCTTGCAACTCCACCCATACTTTACGAGAAAAACTCAAATATGCATACTTAGCAAATGAAAAGTGTCAATTTCTACCGAAAATAAAAACATAAATATACTTATGCAAGTATACCTTGATTTTAGAGTTGACTTCATCTTCAATATTGAATGTGTCATCTCTTATTCTTCAAAGAGCTGCTAACTTCTTGGTAATTCATCCTTACTCATGCTTTAAAAAGATCATTGTCTCAAGGTATCTTGGAACTTTTAGGATGTGCACCTATTCAAATATTCTTTATACTTTGCTTGCCAACAACATGTACCCATAGGTGTCAACAACCCCAAAGAATTGGTGTCCATATTTCTTGATAATGGAAACACCGTGATGTTTCTTGGAAAAAGTCTCCAAAAAGTAATATCAACTCAACAATGAAATCTCACTGGCAGCATACCCGATAGAACAAAAGAGGTAACGATGGGCAGGATACCCTGAACGATGACAGAGGGCGTCACTGTTTCAAAGACTGCTATATTGAGGGTTCCATGATCCATTCCTGTAAGTAGTAATATCGACATGGTGTCATTTCTTCAGCTGCATGGTTTATTGATTCTTTACAAACACCTGGAAAACCATTTCCATTTCCATCTTAGAAGAAAAATATCGCATCAGCTTTACAAGGTTCACAAGGTTTCCCGCAGGCCTGTTTTTTATGGCTGTCGTGTATTCACATAACAACACTCTATACTGTTGTATCGTCTCTAATCCTCTCACAGGGATGTCATTTCAACTTCCCATAGAAACCCTTAATAGGTTTTGAGACTTATGACTTCCAATCTCCCGATCTGGGTATCTGGTAGACTACTGCATGCTTGATGATTGTTCTTCAAACAAGTAATGGAAGGAGGAATTCACAATTTCTGGTTAGGGCACGATCCATCAACAATCTGTTAGCTTGCAGTCACATGAGGTATTTGAACTTTTCCTCGACAAGATTTCCTTTGACATGTGTTGATTTGAGGGAGCTGTCAATTAATGTGGAGAGGTGAACCGCCATGAAAATTTTGAAGGAGAGAAAGCACGCTCTAATACCGATGAAGGAGGGAGCATTCTATTGCACACCGATGCATATGCTTCTATCGAATCCTTTAGACAACAAAATAGGAACCTCTCGTATCCCAGCGGACGAGGACTGGACAATTACTTCGCCTGCCCGAGAGATTGTGCGTGGTCAAAGTGATAGATAGAGTATATTTCATGTACATAAAAAGACATAGTATCGTGTGTGAACCCTAACACCGTGTATGGTTCTCTCGGTAGATGCACCAGGTACCGGATGGAAGGGCGGGCATTTTTATTTTTCACTCATCAATCTCTGCAATTTCCTTGTATGTGTCCAGGACTTGGCTTGAAGTGCTCGATTTCCCGCCACGCTTTCACTGTGCCACTCTTAATTCATATCACAGCCCAAACAAACTGCACATAAATTGATATCATTGTTCACGAAATAAAATGAATAACTCAAGCTGTCCTGTGCATGCAGACAGGGTTAAATCCGAACGGTGAGGTATGGATCTTGAGCCCTAGCACAGTGCTAAACTTGGTAAACTCGAAGGATACCACACATAAGTAAACTCAACGTTGATTAGGGTTTCATTAAAATACACAAAAACGTGTATAAATGACTAGAGCACATAATAAGGTTTAGCGTGGGGTAAGCCATGTGGAGAAAATTAGGGTTTTACAAGATACGCAACACAAAAATGACATGATGAAGACTGAAAACGTTAGAACCTAGGGAATCAATCATCGTTCGCAGCAAGGAGAGAAAGGACGGGCGCCAACAACATGATCTGCTCGTGACAGGAGCGATAGATTCATATATGACACAATAGAGGGCGTTAATGATGGTGAGGAAGTATAACGCAGATAATGAATAACCAGAGGCGTTTTTACTCACATAGGCAAATGGAAAAACTCAACTCAGGGAATCGCACTAAACATCAATATGATACATGCATAAGTACAATGATGTTGACACTTGGATTCATTGTTCAAGGTCTCTTGGACTTGTAATGACTGTTCATAGCATGTGATGGTTCATATTCCTTCACGTTGGTAACTATGAAGGATTACTTTTCCAACAATTTGATTTGTAGGCTTTGTTTTTCCCTCTTGAAAACTATCACTCTGAATTTTTGAGACTCTCGATATCTTGGGCCTGGACATGCCTCTAAAAGCGCAACACATTTGGTGTCGATAGCCGAATAACTCTGTGACTTGGCCCTCATACACAACTCCCATAATTGTGTAGCCTTGTTATGCATTACTTCAATTTGGAATTAGTATAGGAACATAGATCATCAGTATATGAGCATTGTGCATTTAAATGCAACAAAGTGAGGAGCCAAGGGCTCACATTAAGAACAGATTTGGGCATTTTTTGGACAAAGAAGAAATAGTTCGGGAAGAGACATTTGCAGTACCCCAGAGAACATAACTCAGGGAGTTTGTTCATCTATATATTCAAGTTGGAAAATCTCACCATCACAGGTGTCATTCCTATTTTAAAGGAAAACTGGAATCCCCTCATCCACTTATATCTAAGCATAAGAGAATCAAATTTCAAAAGCTAAAGGCTTGGGGAAAGGAATTCTAGATCACATGGGACATGTAAATATCTTCGATAGGGCTATGGAAACTTGTTGGTAGTGGAGCAAGTCTTGTGACACGGGATATGGACACTCGCTCGACAACTCGTTTCTTGTATTACTCCTCATTCCTCCCTTAAGTCATTTCTATATGAATAAGTATGCGTTAAGAGTCAATCTGTTCTGAGGCATGGTCCTAACTCCCCCTTTGTATCATACAAACGTTGTCTCGTCAAAACCAACATTTTAAAAAGAGCTATGTGACCTATTATTTCTCTCTTGGGTTATGTATGAAAATGTTTCCCCCTCCCCAAAGATCAATGTTTGGATACCATCTTACATAGATTCATGGCTCTGCCCAGTGTTTCTCCATTTATATTTGCGAGGCACAAACAACCCTCCATTTTCTTGTAATTTACTCGCAAAGTTTCCTCAAGAAAATTGAGCCCCTCTAATTTTCCGACTTTAAAAAATATTCAACTTGTACCTTCTCAATGGATTCTTCCTCCCACTCTAAACATGCTCTTCAAGCTTCATGCTTTGACTAAGTCTATATATTTCAACTTTAAACATTTGAGAAAGTTTTAAGTTAAATCTTTAGATTTCGAGTGAATTAATGAAAACTCCTTTGATGTACATCGGAGAAGTTACCACTAATTTCTCCGATGTACATTGAAGGAGTTCCCTCCAACCACACCGATGAGCATTGACAAACTTCTTGATGTCTCCTCTGAAAATGTTTTCCCATGATTTCATTGGAGGAGTTTCTATCTTCTCCTTTGATAACATATCAACATTCTTCATATCAACATATCAACATTCTTCATGCCAAGTCCTCTGAAGTGCATCGAGGAATTTTCCACGAAGTCCTCTGCTGCATATTGGAGGACTTTCAACTAACTTCACCAGTTCGCTCCTCAAATGTCATGTCACATTTAATGCGTCCCAAATGCCTATAAAAGAATTGCTCGCCCTCTGTTTCCTTACCATTATCGCTTAACGCCCGAGGAAAGAAGGGAGTGTCAAACCATGAAATAGTGAGACCAAAACGTCTTCACCCTCAAACACCTGCCACCTCACATGGGAGGTACCTCTAGGTAATCCCTAGCCCACCTGGAAGCGTTACGATTTTAAGGTTATGTAAAATTTTAGGGTTAAGTTTCTCATGCCAGGAAACCCCGTAAAATCCAAGCCCTTGTTCCCTATCCCTCTCATAATCCCTTTGAATCTTCTTCTCGACCCCTATCTTCTCGACATATATGCTTTTCCAGATTAATATCCAACCCAGGTATACCAACGACCCATAAGAAAGTTCCACACGACTGGATGGCGAATTAAATCAACATTACAACGCCAAGCCGAGCCAAGCTGTAGTTACCATTTGATACTATGTCCTTAACTTGGATATCATTCGGTCCCGACCTCGGCCAAGGGATAAACTGTAAACCCTATTTCCCTTAACTCTTATGAGCCCCCTCGAAATCAGGAAGGATCAAACCTCTCGCAACCACAAATTTTAGACATCGTAATTTGAATTAAACCTTGCACTCTTGCACCGAGACTTAGTGAAAATTTGATACAACTTCCATTATTTTCGAAGACTATCATATGTCAAACATCCCCCACTTCCATTGGAAGCCTTCCACCTAAGTGGTCCAATACACATCGACATACTACGATGACATCCACAGTTTGCACATAGACAGTTCGAAGTACTTCATGCCAACTCCTCCGATACATCGAAGGAGTTCGTATCAACTCATCTGATACATCAGAGGAGTTAAGATTAACTTTTCCGATTCTTCATGACCCCTCCTCTTCATCGAAAAAATGACACTAACTTCTCTGATCACTTCAGAGGAGTTGTTACAAACATCGTTGGTCCCATCAACTTTCATGATGCACACATAAACCTGTCAAAAATTTTCACACCAACTCTTCTGATGTATACATGAAACTATCGGAGTAGTTGACACTAACCCCTTCGATAGTCATCGAAATAGTTCATAAGAACTGCTTTTATTTTGACCTTTTGAGCATCTTTTAAGCAAGTTTTTTCTCGAACTCTCACCAAAGTGCTCACCATGCCTACTATTATACTTTCATCATTGGATGACAATATTCCACCCAACATCATCTCAAGCAAATCCTCGGGTATTTGAAGATACTTGGACAAATTAGTTTTATGTACCAGTTATGTTTTTCTTTGCACCGATCTCACCCTTGCCTTGCAGGTCTAGACAAGTCTCCGAGGAAGTAAACGATTAGTAAAGCACCTTCCAACGAGGCCTATGGAAATGGCTAATAGATTGAAGATGATCCAGACACTCCTGGGGCCATGTACAATGATACCTCTGGATTTATGGATAAGGAAGAAGAGGTTTTGAGATGGGGGGATGTGTACCAAATTTTTTGAAAGAAAATTTTTTCCATTGATGCCGAGGACCAAGATGAACTTAAGATTTTTAAGAAAATTAGAAGGTTTGTGATATTTAGAGTAGCATCTCATTCTACTGTGTTTCCTTGCGTTGATGCTATCAATTGGATACTGAAACACATTGATTTGGAAAACATATATGTATGCAACGATGTAGGACAATCCATAACATCATTCCAACCTGTGGACCTAGCCACATGTTATCATCTGGAAAAAGAACCAAAACGATAGACAATGAACTTCTTGTGGGGTTTGTGCATACGACCAAGGATCTATGATGCACCTGGTAAAAGCCTGATAAAGTGTTCAAACTCAAACTCACTAGCGGATATACCACGTTCTCTCTCAGAAATACTTATCAATACATGGTGGCCATGTTATGCAGACTCTATAGGGAGGAATATGCCTCTATTTTTTCCCTATCATACATGGCATTAATATACTACTACACAGACAAAGGGTCGTCATTCAATCAGGATGACATTCTATCAACAAACTTGACAGGGGATGTTGGCTTTTAACCCTTTGTTGGTATTTGTCTTTTCTACTTTACTACTTAGGATTATTTAAGAGTTATTTTGATCCCACCTTACTATCATAGATTAACCCTGGTTCAGATTTGATAAGCTCCCAACAAAATCCCTCTAAAACTATCAACCCCTCTGGAAGACCAGAAGGCAATGCAACACATAGGGTGTACTGCGCAATCTCACCTGAGACAGTTCTATGGGTGGCTACAATACTCAGGTGTTTGTAACTTGGGAATGGGTGGATATCTACAATTGTATCTTGTAATCTTTATTTATTTATTCTAACATCTGGTTATAACAATCATTATATTCATGCATGTGAAATACCATATCTAACTAGTTAATTCATTCATCTAACATTCACCATTTAACAACAATAAGGACACATACATTCATTCACATAACACAGGTGTTACCGTGGTTCACCCCCTCCTAGGCTACGTCCACAAATATCTATCTGTCATGCTCTTTATTATGGTTCAGTAATATATCACGTCGCATGTGTTTACAATATTAGATTCCACTCTCTTCAACATGCTCCTCGATCCCTGTGAGGATGACTAGATCGCACCAGGCTCCTCATCCTGCGATCTAACCCTCGGGCTCGAGTCGCTCACTACTTCCCTAGCTCACCAACTTACTGAGTAGTACAGTTCTTACAACTCTCTCCTCCTCGATCGACTCTCCCTCTCCACTATCTTTGGGCCCTCACTTCTTCTAAGTACTACCTATTTATATTCTTGGCTCATCAGCCATTACAATACATTACAAAAACCCTAACCCTAGCATCGTTAGGTATTCTTTGCATGTGCGCCTCACTTGCTTCCCTTACACGTTTTTCTTTTCCTTCCAGCTGTCCTTTTCTTCTTACATGCTTCTCTTCCAAAAATATCATTTTCTCCTGACTAGAGCTACATCCAACAGGCCCCTAACACTGACATGTGGCTCGTCCCGAGCCACCTAAGCTTTGTGCGCTTCTTCAACAACTCCCGCGGAAGTCTAGAACTTCTTTGTGAGTTCCTTTGCTTGTGTCTGAGTCTGTGCAGTATTTTATCTGAGTGTGTCCAATATTTGCATTGTAATATCCTCACTGATCATCTCTACGCACTCTGCCTGAATTTGTGACATGTTCTTATTTGCCTCTTCTGCATGCGCAATGACCTCCACTGCCCGCTCTTGGAGAGGTTCCATTTGAGATTTTCAATCATTCTTCTATTTCTGTGGGACTATGAGTTCTGCTTGTAGCTTCTTCATATCCTGCACCCCTTTGAGGTGCTCAGTCATCTGCATCATCTTCTGCCTCTGCATGAGGTCCTGGATAGCTACGCTTATCTTCTCCTCTTCCTAGTCCCACTGTTGGACCTGTTGATCCTCCTCCAACTTTGTCCATAGTTGTGTTGCTTTATCAAACAAGTCGACAATTGCATTGACTTGTCGTTCCATTTCCTCCATCTTTCCTTTTGCTTCATGCTTCCTCTACTCCTTTACCTCCGGGGGAGTGGTAGGGATGAGTTGTTCCCAGAGGTTCTCGATCTTATGTCTGTATTGATCGATTGTTTGCACAATCTGATCAATTTTCTTCATCGTCATGAACTCTGTTGTTTGCACGCTCTTTGGAATTTTTTCATAGGCTACAACCAATCCCTGATTGATCCTATCCGTATGATCCTTCTCATCCTTGGTCTCGAGCTTGACCTACATGAGCACCAACTCCAAATCTTCTATGTTGTCCTTCGTTTGTTGCAGTTCTGTTGCATCTGTGCATGTACGCGACTATACCTCCTGTGTGACGCTGGATTGCATTTTATATAACGCCTTGGTTGGTTTTCTCCCCATTACCAACTGTATTTGTGCTAGATATTTCAATGGTTCCTGGCCCACAATTTCATCCATGCACATCATGTTGGGTGTAACGTGAAAAGTCGAGCTCTCCTGTGCTATCTTCTGGATCGTATCCTTCTCGCTCGACCCAGCCTTGGCTTATGTCTATGATGCTACGGGGACTGACTCTATTCCTCTGTCGACCCTCTACGTTTCTCTGATCTTCTCTAGGAGATGCCTCATGTTGGCCATCTCATCCTGAATCCTGTCCCTTTGGCGCAAGGCTTCGTCAAAATCCTTCATTGTTCGGTCCTGGACCATTTGGGCTATGCGGTCTGTGCCATCCTCAGTGATTGTATATTGTGGTGGCGTTTTTTGCACCTTAGCTTTCTTGTGCACACCCCCTCTGTGTATAATCGACCTCTTGGTCTGGACTTGGTCCTATTGAGTAGCACTTGATGTGGTCCCCTTTGTTGTCTCAGTCTCTTTTTATCGTTCCTGCAGTGCCTGGGTGTTCTTCTTCTTCCCCACCTAGGTACCCTTCTTGGGCGCACCCCCTTTCTTCTATTGCGCTGACTTCTGTCCTGGATTTGGCTTCTTGGGCATTGTTTTGTCTCTTGTAGGTGTCTGTTCTTTCCTTTCATCTACCTCCTTATCCATGGACATCTCTTGATTCAAGACTGGAACTCTCCAGTCATATTTCCAATCCTTGATGACCATTTCTACTTCCTCTTCCTTGACGCAGTATCGCAGTTGTAGCCATTATTTCTTGGGATCCTTTCATGCTTGGATCCACACTGCATGCCTGGTTGCTTTAAATTCGGATATGCCTTGATATTGCATGACCACTTCTGGCGTAACCCGCAAAGTGTTGGCAATGATTTCCTGCAGGTCATTGTAATACCCTGCGAACATGCCTGCATTTGCACTTTTGTTTTTTGGGTCTGACGTGCTCCCCAATGATAGGTATCATGCTACGTGGAAAGGAGTGGAACTCTCAGTAAAGTATGTATATTTAGGCTCCCTCCATCTGATCAAGGAAATCAGGATGAATAGCGATAAATAATGAAATTATGTCCCCAGGTCCTACGCGTCCTTGTAGTCTTCAAGGAACAGATTTAACAAGTACGGGGCCCAGTTAAGTATAGTGCCCTACGTACACTATGTTGCAGCTGCAATGACTCCGGCGGGGACTTCCTCCTTGCGAAACTTCCTGAGCAATTTGCACGCCATGAGTTTTTTGGCCAACCTGGTTGCTGCATCACTGATGTGCTTAATTATGATTCCACGTGACACTCTTTCCATGCCATATGTCTTCTTCATTTCCTCAACCAGTGCCTTATCCTTTGTTTTTTCATTGAGGAAATACGCAGGTCTCTTCCCTCGAGATGGAAGCCCTGTAATATACATCATGAGATCAACGTCTATCGATACAAGCTCTTCCACCCATATGTATCCTTTGTGGGTAACTGCCATCAGCTGCTTGATGCAATTGTTTACGTCCCAGCCCCTTCCAAAGTGTGGGATCTCCATCAAGCTTAGAATCCTGATGTTGGCCAGTCCAGATGCCCATTTTTTTGGTTGGTTGATTGGTTCATCAAAGTGTCTTATACCGATGATATCCAGGTAAAATTGCTTTGCAAACTTCAGAAACTTATCCATGTCGGTCACATTGTGATCCGAGTACCGTAGTTTTTCCACGTGGCCTAACAGGTTAGCTGCGACACACAACCCTTCCATAATGCACGGTAAGACTGTGTTTGTTACAGCCTGCCTGCGTGGTGATCTTGCTACTGGCTGCTTTCCCTTCCCCTGTGGTGGATGAATTGAGGTTCCATCCTCCATTGTTCTCTCCTTTGTATACGCCTCTGCTCAACCGGTGATATCTTCTATTATGCCCTCATGTGGCTGCTCCGACGTTGTTGTGTGTGACCTTTCTGGCGTGACCGCTTCTGTCTGGTTTGGGACCGTCCCATTAACCCTTTGGGCTTCCTCGGGGTTTTCAGGGTGCGAAGGATTTTATGTATCCTAATCCTGTTGGCTCTATCCCACTTCTGACATATCAATATCCATGCCCACTAGTGCTATTTGTTGGGTTTCCTCCACCACCGGTGTGGGGCTCCCTGGTTCCATATTGGGTGACGAGATTTTGTCCAAGTTCACGAATTTCATAGGACAAGGTTGTTGAAGTTCACTTCCCTGTGGATGTTGAGGTGCTCTAAGGTTTCTTCGAGGTTGTCTACAGGCATGGCTCGACGCTCCTAGCTTGGGTGGTGCCATGGTGGTTAAATTGGTCTTCGTCGAGCTTAGTTCACTTTGTAACTCCTGCAAACTCTCTCTCTACTCTGTATACTCTGTCTCTTTGTGATTTTCTCAATTTCACAATAACCCTTCTTTTAGCACCAGAAGTCACCTCTGGATTGCGACAAAGGTAAACCCAATACCCATCAGGTTATATGTCACGGTTAACGGATTTAAAGAGGTCAAATGGGGCAGACTCAAGAGAATACCATTTTAACACAGAAAAATGGGGCGGTATGCACAAGCAAATAAGGTCTTGATCAACTTCAGCCAGTAAGTCGTAGTAAGGGTGAGTAGGAGGAATAAATTGAGGATAAGATGTAAAGGTCTGCTCTGGACATCAGGTCTTCCAGCATGCCTAAGGAGGAAAAAATCTGAAAACAAGATCCTCTTGAATTTGAGGTTTCAAGAAACTGAAAACACTATAACTGCATTGCAATCAAACATCCATTACAACACAGTCACCAAAATCCATGTTAATCCTTCAATCATGAAAAGTATCAGATGCAGATAAGATGGAAATAGAAGTTGTCTTTCATTAAACAAGAAATCTCATATCAAGTTACATAACCAAAGAACCAGAGCTTCATTAAAACATTACAATACGGGAGCTTAGCTCAACCATCGATCCTAACAAAATATCAAAACTGTTGCAACTACTAGTAGCGTGATAAGACCCCTGCATTCAAAGCTTCCAATCAGCGCTCGCTCTGTCAGACTGTGCAGGCATTCTTCTATCATACACGAGCTCAGATCAGCATGGGTTTTGCATGAAAATCTGCTCGCAGGAGTACCACAGGTTGACAGTTTAGTACCCACGGTCAGACCCTCAATACCTTCCATTTATGGAATGAGCCGAGGCTTCAAACTCCACTCCTTTTTTCATTAACTTCCTTCATTGGGATCAAGACGAGACTTAACGCCCAAGCATCTACCATGCACTGATAGTAACCCTTTGAGTCAACCCGACACCTTGAAACCATGATGGTATCGTTCTTTAACTCACATGACCATCTTTGGCTTTTGGTGTAGGTCTCATGAAAATCACACTCTTTCCTTCACGCTCCCAAAGATCCTGGTGCCAACTTCTCCTTCACCGCATTTGTCCTGCATGCGACCTCAGGCCATGACCATGGGCCCAATCCTGGGTGCGTTGTAATTTTGCATTATGGGGGCCTTCCCATCACTTGACTACACTCTCTCGATACCCACTATTGAAAAATATCCCTTCTTCAGATCGACGGTTGGATCTGCTATGCATCCGATAACCGCGATTTCTCCCAAAACTCCCGAAATTCACTTCTGCAAACCATCAGATCGGCTGCCACCTGCCCCTATAAGATCCAGGGTCCAGATCTAATCTTCATTGTATTGGGATTTCTCATCTCAGGAAGTTGAAAGGCTACTACCCTCCCTTCTCCCGATTTTCGAAATCACGAATTGGAGCCTAGCGAGCACCAACTCCTCTCCTTAACCTTCAACAATGTGACCTCGGCTATGAACAAGCGCTTATCCAAAAGGTGGGTATCGAGATTTCATGTATCAGGAAGTTGAAGGAATACTCACCTCCCTTCTCTCGATTTCTGATTTTTCACTCACCTCAGATCAACGGTCCACAACTTTCCTCGATCCAATGACCCAGATCATTTCGTGAGTTCTAACAACTCTTGCCTCTGCACTTCCCGAGTTCTGAAACTGTGAAATGTTGATCTTTCGCCACGTGCCCTTTCCATAGCCAGTGGATAGGATTGACCTCGCGACTTTGGACCTTTGTCTGATGTTAAACTTCGCACAACTTTATGATCCTGATCGCTTGAGGGCTTCAAAAATGAACTTCGAATGGAATATCCTCTGCCAAAAACTGAACTTGCTCGCTTGCTTGATTTGAGTCCATATCAGACTGCTCTAAGTGTTTCTCTTTGTGCTTATGGCTGCAGCCTGTGTAAAATAAAAAACTTGGACGACTGGCTAAGGGTTCGGGAAAACAAAAGGATCAGTGACAGAGGTAACAAAGATGAGTGCTTAAGTTTGATGGATAAGATTACAAGTGAGATTTTATTTAAGGATGGATATGAGATATGGATATGGATAAGATCCATCAAACTTAAGGCTGTCAAATATTGCATCTTGGGATAAAACCTGTTTTGGAAGGACCCATGAAGTATCTTGCTTAATTGTATTATTGAAGAAGAAATCGAAGACATCATCATTGAATTTCACAAAGGAGTATGTTGTAGTCACCATGCTTGGAGAGTTACTGCCTATAAGATCCTCATAGTTGGTTATTATTGGTATTCTCTATTCTTTGATGTGAACTCTATGGTTAAGGCAGGTGTAGAATTTCAAATGTTTGCAAGGAAGCAAAAATTGATTCCACTCCCACTAAGGCCCATGAAAGTTGAGACATCTTTCCAACAATAGGGGTTGGATTTTATTGGTAAAATTAATCCCAATTCAAGTGCACAACATAAATAGATCTTTATAGCTACCAATTACTTCACTAAATGGGTAGAATCCATCCACAGAAGGACAACAACAGATTCAATCATCATCAAATTCCTTGAAGAAAACATCTTGGCTAGATTTGGGTGTTGAAGGAAGAATATAATTGATAATTCTAAAGCCTTTAAGTCTGCCAAAATGGTACAATTCTGCCAAAATTACAACATAGAGCTTGGGCATTCAACTGTCTATTACCCACAAGGGAATGGTTTAGTTGAATCCTCAAATAAAATATTGATCATAAGTATCAAGAATATGTTGTCACAAAATAAGAAGGCATGGGACTCTCACTTAAAGTATGTAGTTTGAGAAGACATAGTCAGCACAAAAAGATCAATTGGAACTTTCCCTTTTCAGTTGGTATATGGCTTGGAGGCCATCTTTCCTATTCAACTTAGCCTCCTTGTGATGAAACTATTACAAAATGAACAGGAGTAGTTAGATGATATGAAAAGGAGAATAAGTCAATTAATTTATGTTTAGCAGACAAGGGAAAAAGTGCATATCAAATCCCAAATTCATCGAGAAAATATGAAGGAGATATTCGAAAAAAGGACCAAAGAGAGAAATTTCATGACAAGAGACTTGGTTCTAATATCAAATTCCATAAGATAAGCCAAAGGGAAGCATGGAAGTTTGACAATCTCTGGCTTGGACCTTTCCAAGTTTCTACAGTACAAGAGAACAACACCTATGAGTTGTCTCACCTAGATGGAGAATTGCTTGGGGCTCTTGTAAATGGGAGGTTCCTCAAGAACTTTCTGTAGTATTGAAAACTACATAATTTTTCACCTTGTACGTAAGTAGTCTAGTTTCATTTCTTTTGTGCATTGTTCAATTTTGCTCCATTTATATTTTCTATTACAATTTCAAGGTAGATAGGATGCTAATGTATAAGATGTTAAGTGTTTTTGTTTTCACAAATCAAAACAGTTTCCAGGAATGGGTGAAATTTATTTTTGAAGATAGACTCCATAACCCAATAGATGAAGCACTAGATCTACAATTCTCAACGGATAACATGGATATGTTGTCCTCGCTGAAGCTAATTTTAATACAAGATCTAATTTTGTCATCAATGGAGAAATTTGTGAGGTCACATAACCTATTTTGGACCTATGAGGGACAAAGGGATTAACTTCCATGGCCTTGGAACAAAGTAACTAACCCAACTATGTCAGAATAATAAAAAATGGCTAACATTAAACCCCTGGGAACCTAAATCAAGTTTGAGCACCTATCGAGAAACAAAACATTGCTTATTGCAACCCAGAAACATCATGATTCGCTGGTGGAGGGAGCCTATAGTAGAACCATGGGCTAAGACCAAAGGATAAAAGACGTGCAGGGTTGGATCACCATAAGATTACAAGTGAGCTAGATCGATGATTCACAACTCATGTCGCATTGTGAACATGGGAGAAGTTTAAAAACTCCCCGATGATGTGACAATAAATTACAGATGTACATGTTGGGCCTTTCATTTTTTAGGGATCCCTGTTTTTTTTAGAAATACCAAAGTTTTGCGGGAAATCACAGTATGGAAGTGAAAGATCAGAAGCAGAGGAAAATATTTATACGAGCAAAAATCCAATTGACAGTCTAACAACAATGAAAAAAAATCATGTGCTATATGGTGCATAGTGAAAAATACAAAGAGCTCGAGCGCATGCAAGGAAGAAGCTGGAAAAAACAATGGAATCAAGAATCAACATCGTAAAGACAAAGGAATTGAGAAGCCAAGAAGCGACCAAGGAAAAAATATAAATCTGGAATTATGTAATGGGAAAGGATTACACTCATATGATGTTCTTACCATTGTTAATAGTATGATGATTGTTATTGGGATTATCTTGTAAGAGCTAGCATAAATGGATTTTGAATGACACTATGCTTGTGTAGAAGCGTAAGAGTTTGTAACATGTATATGGGGATAGACTTTGTTGTGTAAGTTATTGTATGAGATTTGTAATTGTTGTAACACCATGCTGAGATGATGATAATATAGAAGAAGGTTATTTGGGCTCTAATTTTTTTTTACAGTGTGCATGAATCCATAGTTTCTCTGTTGTGCAACTACTTCTGTTATCTATACTTAGAAATTAATCCCTATTTATGTATGTCTTGTTGCATATTGATGAATCTAACTATATATGGTCATCTTGAACACGATGGTGCATCCTCTTTGACTCCCTTCACCACTTAATTCTTGGATGCGCTTCGGGTGAGACCTCCTTCCTTTGCGGAAGGTTGAATATGCCAGGGTTTCTAGACTACAACAGTACCTTTGTTGGTAACCTCCGAGAACCCTGGTCTTGATCTTGCACCAACAATACACATGTCAAATTTTGAGTTGTGTCACATCACAAAGAGGAAAAGGTAAAACCATCATCGGGTGGATGTGACAATGGTTCATGGTTTGGAAAAACACTTATTGCTCATAAATAACTATGCACGTCTGGATGTTGACAAAGCACCACATGGAACTGACATGTCACCTTATAGTGTGTAAGGTACCAGATCTATTATAATAGCTGAAAACATAAATATTGTAGAGAATAACAACGGAACAACACAATATATGAAACCACAACACCAAAATAATACCTTTATTGATAGGAAAAAATGTTTACTTGCCTCTTCGAGGGGGAAACCTCCAACAGAGCAACACTCTATTACAATAATTCTCAAGAAAAAAATTATCATACCCTCTACTCCTATTTATACTAAATATATCTACCCAAACGAACAATCTAGAGGAAGATCCTTCTAGAAGCGAAAGCTTCTCTTAGATCTTCTTACATTTGACTTATTCTTCCTTATTGATAGACCTTATTAATATCGGCCTTTATTACATGGAAACATATTATTCTACTTACGTGAGGGGTTAGGGAGGTTAGGTCCCTAACATGTCCTCCCCCTTGAAGAACAACCTTGTCCTCAAGGCTTGAGATGAGGAAATTGTTGTAGAATGGTGGTCGGCTCCTAGGTGGTGTCTTCTGGAGTTGTATATTTCCACTGGACTAACACTTCCTTGATGGTGCATTGAAAAAGATGATTCTCTCACTGGTCCAAGACTACTTGTGGCTATAACTAGATGGAACCTTCTTCATCCAACTCAGGCAGACTGGTTTGAAATTGGTACTTAGTTACAATCACCTTCTTTAAGCAAGAGACATGAAAAACAAGATGGAGCTTAGAATGACTGGGTAGAGCTAATTGGTAAGCCATTGATCCCACTTGATTGAGCATGGTATAAGGAACATAAAATTTGGGAGCAAGTTTCTGACAATGTTAAGCTTTGAGTGAAGTCTTCTTATAAGGTTGCAGTCGAGGAAACACTTGGTCCCTTTCAGAAAATTGGCGTTCAGAACAAGCTTGATCTACTTGTTGCTTCATGTGATTCTGAGCCATGACCAAATTGTCTTTGAGGGCACGAATAATAGCCTCTCGGACTGTAATATTTATGTCAACCTCCTGAAACTTTGAAACCCATAGTATATATGAGAGAGTTGATGGTGGATTTTGGCCATATACTGCTTCAAAAGGAGTCATGTGAGTAGTTGTATGGTAAGATGTGTTGTACCACCATTCAGCTAGGGGTAACCACTGAGCCCACCGATTTTTCCTCTCAGATGCAAAACACCTCAAATATGTTTCCAAACAATTTTTGACAACTCCGGTCTAGTTATCCATCTAGGGGTGATAGGCGGTGTTGAGATGCAATTGGGTGCCCTGTAGCTTGAACAATTCTTGCCAAAAATTGTTGGTGAAAGTGGAATCTTGGTCAAAGAAAATAGAATTAGGGATGCCATGAAGCTTGAAGATATTATCCATGAAGATTTGAGCCACTGTGGATGTTTTGAATGGGTGTTGAAGAAAACAAAAATGAGCATATTTGGAAAGACGATCGATGACCACCATGATGACTGACTTATTGCACGATTTAGGTAAGCCAACAATGAAATCCATAGAAATGTATCTCCAAATAGCAGGGGGGATCGGAAGTGGTTGGAGTGTTCCGGGAGCTTTGATTTTTTATCCCATGTTGCATTAACGGACCTCACATTCAACCACAAAGGTGTGAACGTCATGTTTCATACCATCCCAGAAAAAAGAATGTTTGAACCGTTCATAGGTTTTGGTAAACCCTAAATGCCTAGTTGTGGGGGAAGCATGAAGTTCAAAAAGCATTGTGGACTTAAGTTGATATTGCGTATATAAATACAAACAAACTTTGTAGCAAAGCTCTTCATTGTACCAAGAGTACCCTGGAGAAGCTGGAGAATTGTGTTTCAATTGGTGGATCATGCTAGAAATTTTGGGGTCTTGCAACTATTCATGATGAACAACTTGGAGTCAATATGGTACAATGAAGGAGATGGAGAAAATGGACCCGTATTCTTCATACTTCCGGGAAAGGTCGTCTGCAACTACATTATCCTTTCCCTTCTTGTAAATGATCTCATAATCATATCCAAATAGCTTGGTCACCCATTTTTGTTGCTCTAGTGATGAAATTCATTGTTCGAGAAAATACTTGAGACTTTGATGATCAGCTTTAATTTGGAAGCAGTGTCCCAATAAATAAGGATGCCAGAGATCCACATCATGCATAATAGATCAAATTTACTTTTCATAAATGGATTGGCCCAAATGTCGCTCTGAAATTTGTTTTCTAGTGAAGGCCAAAGGCCTGCCATCTTGCATGAGGACGATCCTAATTCCTTTCTCGACAACATTACATTCCAGTACAAAAGTCTTTGTGAAGTATGGAAGTTCTAGGATAGGGGTAAAGCACATAGAATATTTCAAGGTTTGGAAGGAGTTATCAGCAGCTGGAGTCCAAGTGAAAGCATTATTTTTAAGGAGAGAAGTGAGAGGAGCTCCAATTTTTCAATAATTCTGAACAAACTTTCGATAATAGCTCATTAAATCCCCAAGAAAACACACAAGATCTTAACAGTTTTAGAGTGAGGCCAATCCTACATAGCTTCAATTTTCTTAGGATCCACCTGTACACCATCCTTACAGACAATATGACCCAGGTACTCCACTTCTAAGGCTCCAAAGGCACATTTAGATTGTTTGAGGAAAAGTTGGTGCTTAGAGAATAGATGGATAACTTGATCCACATGGGAGAGATGGGATGTCCAAGTTTTACTATATATGAGAATATCATCAAAGAAAACTAAGACAAAATGACGGAGAAAAGGACAGAAGACATGATTCATAATACTTTGGAAAGCGGAGGGAGCATTACACGGGCCAAAGGACATTACCAAGAACTCATAGTGACCCTCATGAGTTTGAAAGGAAGTATTGGGAATGTCTTCTTCTTTCATATGAATATGGTGATAGCCAGAGCGTATATCAAGTTTGGTGAAGTACCGAGCACCACCCAATTCATCCAAGAGTTCATCAATGACAGGAATGGGGAATTTGTCTTTGATTGTGAGTTTGTCGAGGGCACGAAAATTAGGGCACATTCTCCAAGTACCTTCTTTCTTGAGTACCATGACCATAGGGGAAGAATAGGGCCTTGTACTAGGATGGATAACACTCACTTCTAGGAATTCATGAACAATTTTCTCAATTTCATTCTTCTAGGAAAAGGGATGATGATAAGGGCGAAAATTGGGAGGAATATTGCCCCGTATGAGAGGAATGGAATGATCATGGACTCCACAGGAAGTTCTTTGGGAGTGGTAAAAACAACTTGGTGGTGGGAGAGGATATATTGGAGGTAAAGATGCACAAAGGGTGTCTCAACAACATGAATGGATTGTATTTGGGAAATAATGCTAAAATGACCATTTTTGAGGATCTTTTCCATGCGATGGGAACTGATGATCTCAGGGAGCCTGTTGTGATTCCTTGGAACTTATATTGGTTTCCAATTGCATGGTTAAGTCCTTAAAATCCATGATAATGGGGCCAAGAGAGCATAACCATTCAACACCAAGAACAATGTCACAACCACCCATGTCTATAGAAAACATATGGGATTTAGGGTGATACTAACCAATTTGGAGTTACACATTTTCACATCGTCCCCCACATTTTATGGAACCTCCATTGGTAATCATGATTTGAAAATTATTGATAGTGTGGATGTCACAATTGACTTATTGGGAAATGCAACGATGAATAAAATTATGGGTAATACCACTCTCCACAAGGATAATGACTTTCATTTTTTTAATGTGACCAATTAATTTGAGGGTTTGGGGAGCAGAGAAGCCAGTGAGGGAATTAAGTGAAATCACTAGTTCAACTTCTGGTGGATCAGAGGGTGGGGTCAGATCAGATCGCAATGGTATCTCATCCATAGGTGAAACAACAACCTCTTCTTCAGAAATATCCTCAGTCATGGCCATAAAAATCTCTTGTTCCTTACAATTGTGTCGTGGAAAATATTTTTCATCACAATTATAACAAAGACCGTTGAGTTGGCGTTCAGCCATTTCATCCCTGGTTAATTTCTGGATCATAAGGGGAGTAGTAGGAGGGGCATAATTGGTGGTTTTAGGGTGAGGAGTAAATATCTGGGAAGAGACAATCTATTGTGCTTCCTTGGCTCGTTAAGTAGCTTCCAACCAAGTTTGGGGGTGTGCCATGAGAACATGGACACATATTTCATCTTTTAGGCCGCTAACAAAGAATTCCCTGAAGAAAGCATATAACATGCCCTTTGTTATGAAATCCAAGTGCTCAAATGATGTGATAAAGTCTTCCACTGTCCCAGACTGCTTCAACTTGGTCAAATGGCCTAAATGATGGGTGTCGAAGTCAAAGTGGTCATAAATCTCTGCAACAAAATCTGTCCAAGCAACAAACCATTGGTGGGCCTTTTAACGCCATTGCCACCATTTCCAACATTTTGGATCCAGATGTGGGATACCATAACAAATCTTGGCTAAATCATCAGTAATGTCATGCAAAGAGAAAAAATGTTCCATTTGTGTGACCCATCCTGTGGTATCCGAGCCATCAAATTTGTTCACCTCAATTATGGGAAGGCGTAGGTATCGAGAAAGGTGGGTAGTATGAGGACCTTGGTAATGGGAAGAGTCATGGTCTTCCTGGTAGGATGGTTGTTCAGAAGAGGAAGGGTTCAGGGAATGGCCCATGAATTGGTCAAGTGTGGCTTTGATGTCTTTGATGCGGGCACATTGGTCCTAGAGGATTTGAATAGTGGAATTGAGTGAGCTAATGTTGGAATTGATATTCTTGATGCCCTCCTTGTTCTGGAGGTTGTCACCAATCAATGCATTGAGTTCTTGGACGCGCGTGGTGGCCATTTGGAAAAATGGTCATGCAAATGGGATAGGGGGAGAAGCAGGGAGCCGAGAGGGGTGGGTGGGACCACTGAGAATAAGGGTGTCAAGTGATAGGTACCATTGTGATTAGGGTGAAAATAGGAATCCAATCGGATAGGGGCCAAATAAGGGTGCCGGAAAAAGGGTCGGATCCACAAAAAAAAATTGTATTAAAAATGATAGGTACTATTGTCGCCCTAATGCACACTTGCAAACGTGAGCTAAGTCCGGCTCACTTAGTGTGCCCTCGGAGACACAATGTCTAAGTCCCTGCCCACACTGTCACCTTGGCAGGTACTT